>CAUYON010018882.1:0-62609 GCA_963573935.1 Arctocebus calabarensis
GGGCGCCTGTAGTCCCAGCTATTAGGGAGGCTGAGGCAAGAGAATCGCTTAAGCCCAAGAGCTGGAGGTTGCTGTGAGCAGTGTGACGCCATGGCACTCTACCCAGGGCGATAAAGTGAGACTCTGTCTCTACAAAAAAAAGGGGAGGGGAAGTTAGAAATGTAGTAGGGGAGAAAAAAATAGATTGAAAACATATGGATATAAATATGTGAAGGAATATATATGTATGTGTATATGTATATATAAATTTGATAAAACTGAGTCATGAAAAATAGCTTCTTACAGGCCTTAAAAATCACAGGTCAATTCAGGAAAAATTCTCAGTGCTCTATATGCAACTCCTCTTCCCCAGGGGACAAATGTAGCCTCAGTAAAACAATCTATATATAGAAAAGGCCATTGGCCTTAGGAGATGAAGGCTTGATTCATGAGTAATGACAGGCAGTGTCCATTCCAGGAAGCCCAGGATCTGCCTTTAACCACAATCCTGTAAGCCTGGATACCATAGCCATATATGGGCCTCTATAGGAGCAGGAAGGAAGTGTCTCTTTGGAGTCCCCACAAATGCTGTAAGTGGGACCCAGCCTATCTTCAAGTCAGCACAAATTTGTAGAATAGCATCTTTGCTTTGATAAGGACCATCTGGGTCAGAGAGAATGAAACAGGTGCATTAGCACAGGAAAGCCTCGCAGAAGGCACGATGCTTGGTTGTGGCATTCCCAGAACTGTGCCTTTATCACTGTGCCAGGGCAGACAGCTACCACAAAGCTGCCTGACGATGCCCTCCTGGGGCTTCTTCTTCTCTGCCAGCCTTTCCCAACAGAGAAGTGCTAATTTCAATACTAATAAAGGCAAGGCACAGGAAAATAGTTTATTTGAATAAGGAAGGCTTGGACCAGGTTCTGGCCCCTCTAACTGCCCAGGTCTTGAGAATATGAAAGCCCTCAGTACTGTAGCAACACTAACAACAGAACGAACAACTACTAACACTATTACTATATAGTATTACTACTACACAGGGAAGTAGAACCAATGCCACTGTAGGAATCAAGCATTCTCCTGGAATTTTAGCATCTGATTTGGAAACAAATCTTTGAATCATTGACAAAAGGCAAGGAAACATCAGTGATATCTCAAAGGCCTAACAAAGAAGGCCTTGCTGTCCCACTTTCCTCTAGTGTACAGCACTGCAACTGGGGCAAGTACTGAGGAGAAAAAGGGGAAAGTAGCTCCAAAGCAAACTCCAGCCAAGGGCCATTTCAGCCTACCTTAGCCTCTGTATCACTCTGGATTTGGGGCAATTTTTCAACTCGTGTATCCAGAAGATATACTGAAGGGCACACAGTGTCCTTGATTAACACCCTAATGGAAATTGTACTAACCTCAAGACATTATGAAACCACTGGTAAAGGGATTGGTCATTATTTTTCAATTAAGGTTTTTATTTTGGGATAACTATATTCACAGGCAGTCTATAAGGACTAAGACAAAGAATTTCCAGGTAACCTTTACTTCCTTTCCTCCAGTGATGACATCTGGCAAAATTTACTGGGGCAAAACTATAATTAATTGTCACCAAGTTGTGACATTGACACAACTAACTGATCTTATTCAGATTTTCGTATTTCCCTAGGTTGCTTATGCTTACTGGTGTATGTATCTAGTCTTTTGTAATTCTATCACCTGTATAGGTTTGTATATTCACCACCACAGTCAAGTTACAGAACAGTTCCATCACAAGGGTCTCTTTCACGCTTCTTGGATCAAGGGAACATTTTTCATTGAGTGGTACATGGGAAATTTGTAATTATTTGTAATTATTTATATTTGTAACTACAAAAAGAGTGGGAAAAAAACTCAACCACATCCTGACCTTATAAATCAGCAATTATTATGCTTTCATAGGAAGGGGAAACGAATACATGGTAATTCTTTTCCTTCCCCTGTAATTTACTTGGCAACTATTTTATGGGGATTGTGCTAGACCCTAAGAGGAAAAAAGACATATAGTCCTTCAAAAAGAGAGTTATAAACAACCAATGGTATTTTGATAAATACTCCAACAGAAGAATGTATTAAAAGAACCAGTATAAAAAATATTCGATCAACTAACATTTGTAGCTCTTGTTAATATGCCAACCGCTAGAAAAACACGAGTGTGTTAGACTAAATCTATCCCAAATGTCTCTGGCAGAGATAATGGTTTTCTCTCTCTCTCTACTCAATCTTATCAAAATTAAATGAGACAAGCACACACAAATGGGAATGTAAAAAGCTGGAAAAGGACCATGCATATGCTCCAGGGCCCTGTTTGTATTGGAATTGTTTTCTAAGAGTAAAGAACTGTGAAATTTTTCAGACAGGGCATCACTAGGAAGGCCGACATACTCAGGGAATTTTGATTTTTTTTTTTTACCTCCAGATCTTTCATAAAACTATCAAATCCACCAGAACACATGATTAGATCAGTTAATGAAATGAGTGAACCTTTTGCCTTGTCATGAGGAAATTGTCAATATTTATACTAAATTTGGATTAGTGAGCCCTAAATTATTTGGTATAGAGTTGGTTTGTGTAGAACGAGGGAAGAAATGATTAGTTTAATACTGGACATTTGAATTGAGAGTGGAGCATTCTTATCAGTCAGGGTTCAACCAGACAAACAGAACCAGTAGAATATCGATCCATTTGTTGATTGATCAATTAATCAATACATCATATCCATGTATATTCACATTTATATATGTGTGTGAGTATATAAACACGTATAAATACTATGTATACATACATATATCAGATATACATATACATGGATTTATTTTATTATCCAAGGTCAGCTCACACAATTGAGGGGCTGCCTAAATGAACCTGAAGTCCACAGAGCAGGTGTCAGAAAGGCAAGGCCACAAGCTGGAGGGACCCGTGAGCTCTGGCTGATCTTGAAGTCTGGAAGAGAAAAGAAAGACCCAGAAGGAAGGGAGAGCATGCGGGGCTGCTTGGAGCCTCTGATCTTCAGGGAAAGCCTCATCCTTCCCTAAATGGCTTCCACCTGATTAACTGAGGCCCCCCAGAGTAATCTCCCTTTGGTGAAGTCAAAACCAACTGTGTTGGTTACATCGATAAAATCCCCTTACTACAGAATTTGGACTACAGTTTGATCAACTGGGAGAGGGCACATGTGTGTGTCACTGTCTCCCTTCTTCCCTCCACCTTTCAAAAGAACATATTCCTGCCATCTACTCAGATCGGAAACATGCTAGAAGGGAAAGCCTGGCCAAGCTGACACATCTTAAAGCCGTCACACATTCCAGTGGCGATGACCTATATGTTACGAGGAAAATAGACTGAAAATGAGGAAAAGATACAGACAGGAGATAAGAAACTGGACTATGAACAGAGCTCTGAGAGGTGGATTAGGAAGAGAAATGACTCATCAGGAAAGGAGAGAGAAAGAGGTAAGAGTCAGCTTTTGTGATGCCCACAATTAGGCTACCTTAGGAAGGCCAAGAGTAGGCGAGGAGAAACACAGCTAGTCTGGTAGGGACAGAGCCACAGTTAGGAACAGGAGCAGCAGGGGTGCACACATTGCCAGAGCACTCTCACCCTTCTGCTTAAATCACATGACGGATCCCCATGCCTGAGAAATAGAAGCAGCATCCACTGAAACTGGAATCCAGGCCCTTCACTCAGTGACCCTGATTTTCTATTTTTACCTTCACCCACTCTTTGGTGCCCATGACCACTCTGCTCTAACCATGATGGATTACTAGCTGTCTCTCAGCCCCACATCTTAGGCTTGATGACGTCTCTTGCAATGCCCTCCTCCTTATTTTACCCACCAATCCCATATACAGTCCAACTCAAATACTACCTTTTCTGTTTTGCCTTTCCTAATCCTCATCCTCCCTATTATTCAAAAATAAGAATTTTGTGTATTCTTTTGCTGCAGTATTTATACTATAAATACGGGATTTCTTGGCTCCTTTATTCACTGTCATATGTCTTAAAGAGACAGCTATATGATATTGATATCTTGATATTAATATATATTGCTATCTTGATATTGATATCTTGATATATTGATATTGATCAGCCTAAAACACAAAGCTTGGTGAATAATAGATATTTATTGTACATGTGTGAATCAAACAATGATTGAGTGAGTCAACACACTAAATATTTCACAGTGGCCCTCTGGAAACAATGTGCCCCCATCGTTGCTTTTTAATTTAGAGATCTGAGGAATGGAATTCTAGTGTAGGTAGGAGAGAGGGCAAGTCGTCATTTGTTTACTCATTTATTCATTTGATTTTTTTAAAAAGTAAGCTCATCTTACTGAGCTATGCATAGAAACGGTATTTGGGGGAAGATCTGGCTTCATATTGTCCCTTGGTTGTCACCTTAGCAGTTGAGAAAGTCTACTTGCTAAATGTTAATAAGATTATTAAGCTGCTTCTCAAGTTCCTATGACAGAGTGTTGAATCTAAAATGTGAGGAAAATGTGGAGCCACATTCCGGAGGGGGAGTTCAGGTGACAGGAGAGCACAGACCTACATCTGAGGTCTCGTTGCCTCTAGTTTTTGAAGCAGATGGTGAAGATATATGTATAGCAAGTTTCAGAAATGTCGAGAGAAAATTCTGATGTGACATCCTTTTTTCATCTTTATGACTAAAATTAGGGAGGTTGAACAAGGTTTTTACCAGAGGTCAGATTTTCAAAGGGGTTCCTCAAAGTTGTTGTGATGAGAAAAAAAAATTCCTAAGTTGACAAAGGTCTTGTGCCACCTGTCCCCTTCCTATAGCACATTCTTATGCACATAGTTTATTCTACTCATTGCTAATTACTCATAATTCTATACGTTTGTCTTTAGCAATGGACCATAAGACCTTGGTCACCATGCCTGTGTGCTTTCCTTGCGTGGATATTGTCAAAATGGCAAGGGAGAACCAAGAGATGGCCCGTGGATCATCTAGGCGCCCAAAGTGCTATTCCCTGACCCCATCCTGTGTGGAGCAGTCCTGCCTCCTCCTATGATCGGGTTCATTCCTTGCCTCCTTGTCCCTTGGCCACCCTAACATGCCTATGTGAGAGCCAAACCTCACACTTTCATAAAACTCATGCTGTGTCTGTCCCCAGGTAGATGAGTGCCCCTCTTTTGGGAAACAAGACCTCCAATGTTGATTCAACCTCAGTGCCAATGCTCAATTTTATTCTCAATAAGTTTGTGATAACTATCTAAAACTATTTGGCTCAAGGCTATTTTTAAACTGAAAAGGCTAATAAGAATAGGAAATAGCAGTTTTAACAAAGGAAACTCTACAATCTAGGCAATGGCGTATAGGCAATTCAGCAAGAAAAATCTAAAAATCTGGGTTCAATTCTGGCTCTTTCACCAGCTATCAATCTGAGAACGGACAAGTTCCTATACCTTGGGTTAGTCCACTCATCATATAAAGTTGATATGATCTCCAGAACAGGATTTCTGTAAGCATTAGTTTAGATAGCTGCCTGGAAGATCTATTTACCTCCAGTAAAGAGACAGACAGATCAGCTATGCCAGGCCCTTCCACGATGACCCAAGTGTTCACACAGGAAGATGATGTTGTTATCACTCTACTTCATCTATCCTCTCTTCTCACTCTTCTCCCTTAATTACAAACCAGAGTGACCTCTGGAAAAGATAACCTAGGAAACCACAAAACAAATATAGGAGTGTTTAAATTTTCTCAGTAACAAAAATAGCCAGAGTGACTGGTCTTTCTCAAGACTCTCTGAGGCATGACTAAGAGAATTTTGAAATGTTTTTAAGTTTTCCTACTAGGGATATATTGGTGTTTCCCCACTATCCAACATCTGTCATTCAAAGAGTTGTGTCATTTCTCAGACAATTTTTCAAACCTTTCCTACACAGCTATGTTTAGAAATTAACTAATCTCTTTGGAGTGCTGAAACATGAGATGCTTGAATGTTAGTGTCCCTTGATGATAGTGAATACATAAATGTATGGATACATATATCATGCGACACATCAGGAGGTTGTGTGCAGAAAGCAAGAGTGCAGGTGTGAATGAAAAAACGAAAGAGAGAGAGAAAAAATGCGCTACATGTGGTGAAGAGTCTTCTGTGTCAATGGAGTAGTTGATGTAAGTTGGAGGTGGGAGCGATGCTGCCTATTGGTAGGTCTTGGGCACACCTCTAAAATTTCTAAGCCTTGATTTTCTTATCTGTAAAATGGGAATAATATACTATGGGCTTCATAAAGTTATTAAGATGCATAAATAAGATTATGACTATTAAGTATTTTGATGGTGCCAAGCACAAAATACTCATTACATGACATTTATTACTTGTTAAAGGGACTCTCTTTTGTCTTCTAAATAAGCCATCTTGATACCGAATGAGATTCCTGCAGACTAAAGGAACACACCCATCTGAAGTTGCCACATCTGCTGGATAATTTTCATTGCATTCAACATCCATTTTTACCCTTCTTTTCACCCACTTGTATTTGGAAGACTAAAAATGACATTTCACAGGCTAATATGTAACTAAGTTCTGGATATGATATAGTAGAACTACGATAGTGAAACATGGACAGCCCAAGGAAGGTTAGCCTTCCGCTGCCCTGGGGCTAGTGGGCAAGGTTGGGAAAGAAAGTGCATTTGCAGAAGCTGGAATCTGTATTCCAGAGCCAGGACTTTGTGGGTGTCGTACAGTCAGGACAGTGGTAACAGTGAAGCAGCATCCACAGCGTCTCCCAGATCTCAGCACTACAACTATGTTGGTGCTGGTGATGGTATCTGAGAGCACAGTGACTTCTCCTCCAACCCTTCCAAAGATTGTGCAAGCACCTTTATTCTGTACGAAATCTCTTCTCCTTAAACATCTAGATTCAGTTCCAGCTATTTTACCCTGACCTCTGAGTGGTACAGTGGCTGTTTGAGTTGTTTCTGTGTCCTTTAGCTCATTCTCATGGGAGCTAGAGACTAGATAAAGTGACTCTTGTCCTATCTATTGCCTATGAGATGTAGGCAAATGATGGACATGGTGATTAAAAAACAACAGCCAAAACAAAATCAAGCAGACAGAAAAGCAAAAACAAGAAACAACAAAAAGCACCCAAAGCTAATCCTGCCCTTCACAATGCTTTGCAAAAATAAGGCCCCAGATGCATTAAAAGATTTCTGTGTCTGAGGCTCAGACTCATTGCTAGCTTGTGGGGACCATCAAAAAATTCAAGTCTGCTTGCAATGGGCCACTCCTATGAATGGGATTCAGTACAAGTTTGGAGTGAGGGTGCTTACCAGGCAGGGTCATTGTCAGCATGTTTTAGATCATCTCACTCTTATGCTTGGAAACCTGTATACTTAGATATGTGGACTCACAACAAACTGTTTATTCATCTATTAATCCATCCATTTGTTCAATAGCTATTTGCTGGATGTCTACTCATATCAATAGGTCCTCTTCTGAGTACTGGGGATACAGCAGTGGCCAGAACAGGATGTTGTGTTATGATGGGGAGGGAAGACAAAGAACCTCATCAATCAAGCAAACCATCAATCCCAGCACATCAGGTGGTGGTAAGGGCTATGCAGAAAAATAAAACAGGAATAGACCCAGAGTACTGTTTTGTTAGGGTGAACATAGACGACAATGCCATAAGGTGACAACTGGCCAAAGATGTGGACAAAGAGACGTTGCAAACCATTTAGAGGAAGCTCACTCAGGCAGAGGGAACAGCAGTGCCCAGGCCCTGAGCTGGCAGGCAGGCCAGGCAGAGGAGTGACCCGGGGGAGGAGCAGCTGGAGAGGACACTGGGGCTTGTGAGCCTGGGGAGGGACCTTCCATTGTAAGGGAAGTGAGTGACGGGAACCCATGATGTTGAGGGAAATATAGAATTAGATTTGAGGCTGCGTCCGGCTGCTGAGTGCAGTAAGACTTTGCATCAGACAGGGAGAAGATGGAGAGAGAGAGGCCTTGTGCGGGTGGATGTCTGTGGAGAAGATTCAGGAACAAATGTGTGAGACAGCAGAGGAGGCGGGACCAGCGGAGGCAGCTACTGTGATTCGGTTGCTACAAAGGCCTGACCAGTCCCTCCGGGAGCTCTGCATCTGGGTTAGACCTTCACAGATGTGTAAAGTTGAGGTAGAGAGGCGGAGGTCAGGCCTTGCAACGCCTCATCAAACGATCATTAGACGCTGGCTGCCCCTGGGGAAGGGGTGTAAACTCCCTCTGATAAAGGTCGACTCCTGAGAAGGGCCTGAGTTGTGAGCTGTGAGCAACTAACATTCCCATAGCTCTGCCAAGCGAGATGTCTCCGGCTCTGTGGCATGTGATAGCACCAGTGCATCCCGTGGTCACTGTTGAACCTCTGATGCTATATAGCGCAGTCTCTAATCCGATGCTGTGTTATGCTGGATCTCATAGTTGTGGATCAAACTCTCTCAGCCTTTGAATAACGGTGCTGGCTGGGGCCCTGTAAGCAGGAATCACCAAGCTATACCCCGAATACAAGCTAATTCCAGTCAGGGGAATTGCACCCCTTCCAGCATGAAAGAGATCCAACGTAGCAACTCACTAACATGTAGGTGAGTTGTCCCTTTGAGGGGTGCTGCCATAGAAGGGACCCAGGTTTGGTCTTTATTGTTAGACTATTGAAAATTCAGCGGCAATAATAGCTAAGGCCCCTCTTGTTGGGTCCAAGCATAGCCTCCTTTCTTGGGACCAAGACTATTCCATTAATACACTCATTGTGCCAGCCTTCAGGTGAACAATGACAGATGGCTGAGGGCCTCAGGCCAGTACTTCCACTGAAGTCATGTGGAATGTGTACTTTGGTCTTGAAGGGAGTTTTCAGGGTAGGAAAAACAGCAAGGACTATGCCAGGTAGAAGAGAACAATAGCTAGATGGACTGTGTACTGAGTGTGAGGAAAAGACAAGAGTCAAAGGTGACGTCTAGGTTTTTCTCCCTATGCATCATGGTGAATAATGGAAGCACTTGTGAGATGCAAAGATTGGGAAGTGCGATTTGGAGGAAAAATAAGACAGGATCTCAGGAATTTGATTTGGTATTCATTAAGTTTGAGATATCTATTTTGCCAACAGTGGTTTGAGTCAGCTTGCTCAAAGATTTGTAAAGAAGCTTTACTAAGTCAGTAATTGTCATTCTCTTTTTTCCTGTGACTTTAGGATTATGGGATCCTTAGTTGCTTTTGCAAAATACTGCTGCTAATAATAATTTCTGTTTAGTGAACATTTACTATGTGCTATGCTGAATAGTTTATAAAAATCTCTTTTAATTTTCACATAACCATATGAAATAGGTTGCATTTCATATTTATATGTATTATTATGCTTATTTTACGTGTGAGGGAATTGAGACTTAGGAAGGTCACAGGTTTGACAACTGACATTCCTGGAATGTAATCCAATTCAGCCCAATATTGAAGCATATCTGATGGTCATTTGGGCATCTTTCTGGAGGACATAGCATCTTAAAGACCAGTGTCTTCATGAACATTTCTCTTCCTCCAGCCTGGAAGAATGGAAACGGGTTGATTTTATTCTGAGCCTTTGCACAGCTCTTGGTCAGGTAACATAGAATAGAGATGCTGTACAGAAAACAGCACAATCCTTGACTTTTTAAAAATGCATTTCAGATCACCTTGATACAAGCCAGAAAACCATGCTTTACCAGAAAACACATAACTGGCTCCCTTGGCACAGAAAGGCCTCTGGGAGCCCACGAGTGAGTAACCTCCACCACAGAACGAGGGGAGGAAAGCCCTTTTGTTCCTTGGAACACGTTGGCCTGCAGCGGGATTTCAGAGGCTGGGTTTCAGCACACAAAGGTTACCTACTGTATTTGCTGAATGACTCATCATGACAAGAATGTGGGTGAAGGGCCTCTGGAATGGTGACATTCTGCAGCTGTGCTCTTGTCTCTACAGCTATGGCCTGTATTTGAGGCAGAGAGAGAGAGTGGCTCCTACTGGGCTGAAATGGAACCCACATCATCCTCTGTTTACCTGGGTGGTGGCACATGACTTTACACGACTAAAGTATGCTCTTTCCTGGCCTAAGAGTTATCTGTAATTATGCTATCTATATAAAGTAAACCTCCTCCTCCTCTTCTTGGCCTTCAAATTTTTAATAAAATATTTGCTCTCCTGGGAATTTCAGTAGTTCCCCAAACTAATTTCTTACCTGAATGACTAGGGGCAATTTAATCATAAAATTCCCTGGACTCTGACACAGAAATTGCTGATTCAGTAGGCCTGGGGGAAAAACCCAGGGGTAGATACTTTAGTAAGGCAAACTTTTCCTTAAAGCGGAGCACATAGAGGAGTTCCCAGAATCACATGGGTAAGTTCACATGATTGTATGGGGGTGCGCATACCCATTTAATGCTTTTCGTTGTGTGTTTTGGAAATATTTGTCTGTCTCAAGGTTATATTTTCTTCAGAATCCATAATTAAAAAAAATTTTTTTTCTGTAATTCTGATGCATTGACAGGTTTAAGAAACTCTACTTTTGAAATTTATCAGATAAGGTTACATACCAGCAGAAGTGTCTCAGGCCTGAGTTAAGAAGAGTGAGGTTTGGGTTGGCATCAAGAATGTCTTCCCCGAAGCACTAAAATAAAAAGAGAGGAGAATTAAAACCAAGGTCTGATAGGGAGGTCTGTTTAGGATGCATGGGGTAGATGCAGGGTTAGTGCAGAGTAAGCAAGGTCAGGTTGCCATGTCAAGATCAACATGTAGGGCAGCAGAACCGAGCAGCCTTCTAGCTGCAGTTTCACAGACTAAAAGAAGATGGAGCTAGCAGAGCAGAACCTCAGAAAGAAGAGAGATTCAGGCCTCAAGTCCTGGATTGAGTCTACCTCTACGAGTGTCTCCTGTTTAGGGTTGACCCCTCCCAACACCTGCTTTGAGGAGGGAATTTACTCAAAGCTTAATCTCATCGGCAAATTTACTACATTTGAGGGAGTTATCTGTTGTTCTATGAGAGAAAAATCTTTGGCTAGATTTCAGTGCACTAGACTAATAAAATGTGTTCTGACTTGGGAATAGAAAAAAAAAAGTTAATTATCCATCCCAGCTTTACCACTTACATTTTTCAATTAAGTCTTAATTTTATCTTTTGTAAAACGTGTAATATTACCTTTGGAGCTCGCTATGAGGACCTCAGCTCGGAGTTAGCCTTTAGTGGTTCAAATTCTTGCCTGTAATCTCAGAAAAATTACTTAATTTCTCCGTACTTCATTCAGCACCTTCATTTATTAACTAGAAATACTAATATCTGTTTCTTAGGATTGCCGTGAGAATTAAATGAGCTAACACATGTAAAATGCTCTTAACTCCTGGCACACAGTAAGCGCTCAATAAATCTTAGCTACTGTGATACTACACTATCTGAGTGAATAATATCTGCAATATATTTTGAGTTCCTTACAATTAAAAATTATATAAGTGCACTTAAAGTATTACATTTTCAGGCCATGTAAGCCATAATCACAAATTCATAATTTTTCCATCATACATTTTTAGAATAATTTAACATCTATCTCTTATTCACTGTTTGCTTGAGAGAACTATCTGCATTATCCAGTGATCATCGCCTAAAACTTCCAGGCTTGAAAGAACCTAAAAGAAATCATGATCAAGGAGAAAATTATTCTTAACTAAAAATGACATTGACATGCTCCATATTAGTATTAACTAATAGTAGTTGCATTCTTGCCCTCCTTTGAGTAATGAGTGAGCCACCTCCACCTTTGACAAAGTGAGACACTAAGCTATAGGGAACTGTTCAGACTAATTCTGATTTCGTAGACCCCCAGGAGGGCCCACCACACTAAACCACAACTACTCCCCCTGATGGCTGTTGTCTACAGATCCACCCATAGATCCTTGGAAATCACATTATGTTAAAATACTTTCCTAAGGAGGTTAATGTATTTTCTCAAAGTACTTTTACTAAAGTATAGAGAAGCCTTAGGATAGAATCTCAAAATGAAAGGTGAAGGGATTCTGGAAAGCTGTAAGAAACCTCCCGAATGGGAGACACTCTGAAGGCCAACTTTATCAATTTCATAACTCTGTGAATCCCACACTGGTTACTTATAGACATTGACAATAATCATGTACTCAACCTAATATCTGCAGTGGACTAAAGATCATTTTTCTGGACTGGGAAAGCCACAGTCAGCCTGAAGAACTGTTTGGTCATCTTTCATGACCCGTCACGCCCATCTAGTGACCAATAATGAGCTCATCCTACTTCACTGATTCCAACATATGGTATTTAAAAAGTGGTCATAAAAGCCTTCGCTATCTGTAGCCAACTTGGACCTGACTGTAAACTGTATGAAAGATTCCAGTTTTTGAAGGGAAATTCTGTTAGCAGAATGCTAGGCAAATGACTGCCCAAAGTTAAAAGAAAGAACGAACACGCTAGTCAGTGGAGTGATTATTTTGGTGATGGAGGCTGCAGCAAAATCCTTCACAGCATTCACAAGCCATCAACAGAGCACATTCTTGGCAAGCCCAAGGCATTCTCTGCTTTGGAGAATTACTTTCTAATTATTTAAAACATGATATGGAAGGAATAAATGTTGGCTTCAACCAAGTGTATACTTGATAGAAAAGTTCAGGCCCAGGGTAACTGTAAGGAAGCAGAATCTATGGGACCATGGCTGGGAACATGCGAGTGGGTGGGGGTCAGGCTTTCTTCCCTTTGTGGGATTTGGGAGTTGGATTCTGTGCCCTGATTTCGGAAATTAAGAACCGTTGATGTTCAAGGATAATAAAGGAAAGGCACTTCCAGGAACGGAAGGGTATGCAGGCTAATTGTGTCAATATGGCCCATCGCCCTGAGGGCTCTAGCTGCCGAGGCCATAAATGACTAAGATGTTAAAATAGCAGATGCACATTTACTAGATGAAAAAAGTTTATCCTGAAGGCCAGTTCCACTCTTCTGATTGGAACAAAATGTTGGCTTACTTTCTCTGGGTTGTTCACAAGGCAGAAAGTACCTCAGTGGGCAGGAGGGAGAGGAAGAAAAACACAGTCAAACCAAAGCAGGCAGCGTAGAAAAGGTGGTGTGAGGAAGGGGAGGAACTGAACACCCTTGAAAGGATGGATGGAGGAATTTTTCTCAGCCATTTCATGGCTGCGAGTTTGGAACTGTAGTCAGACAGAAGCGCCGGGCTGTTGGCATTACTTGGAGGGCCAATTCTCAGGGTGTTACCCGGTCATTCTCATGGTTTGTCTAAACATGGCAGGAGTTCCTGGGAAAACGCTGAGGCCACATGACTTAGCCACTTGAACTGTGAATGCAAAATAATTTTTTAGCCATGACTGTAGCATATGTATTTGCTGAGCAAAGACCAGTAAGCAAATTGGAGGCGATCTGCTGCTCACAATGCCACAGGAAATAGGAGCGCACAGGCTTCTTTTAGTTATGAGAGCTGTGGGACCCTGGTCCATGCTCCCACTTCCTGCCGCTCTACCATCTCTCCTCTGGAGCATCACAAAGCTAACTCTGCTGTTACACTTTCAGAGATAACCTAGATGTTTCTCTCCCCACTTCTTGGCTGCTCATTTAATTCAGTTAATTTCCTTTTGATAAGTGACCAGTGACTGTGACTAGCAGGTGCTTGACCTTCAAACTGCAGGATGACCTGAAGTAACTTGTAGTCCAGTAAATCACAGGTTTCTTAATGACTTTCCTCATGAATATCTTCTTCAGATTTCATGACTTTGATTCCTGTCGCTGCCACTCAATAGCTATGTGACACTGGGCAAGTTACCTACACTTGCTGAGCCTTGCTTTCTTCCTCTTACAATTATTATGAAGATGAAATGAGTTAATACATGTTAGAACTTATAGTAGATCCTATGACGTAGTCAGTGCTCAGTAAATATCACCTACTGTCATCATCATCCCATTTGTTTCACTGCTTAGTAAGAACGTGTGGTTTTATATTTAGATATTTTTATTGTTGCCTGTCACAGGCTTTATTTGCTACATGTATTTTATTAGGTGTTACTTTGCTTCCATGTTATAAGTCTAGTGTGATAAAACAGAAGCTAAATTTCCTGCCCTGTTAGGAACTGGGATGCCTAGCAGGAGGTGAGTAGGCTGGTGAGCCAGGGAAGCTTCATCTGTGTTTATAGCCACTCCCCATTGCTTATATCACCACCAGAGCTCTGCCACCATTACACTCCCACCTGCATCTGTGAAAAATTATCTTTCATGAAACCAGTCCCTGTTGCCAAAAAGGGTGGGTACCACTACTCTAGAAGGCAATTGTAAACTCCTTCTTTTTCATTCATTTTCAGTTCTAATATTCTCAGTTGCCAAGTGTTCCATCTTCACAATCTCTTTGGACCATGACAATAAATGCTCTTGTGAAATTCTTGACTATAGAGAATCAGAAGGTAGACAGAATCCTCCTGCTTGTCTAGCTGTATCTTTGTCTAGTAAGGATGTTCCATCTTTAAAGATTCAATGTGTCATTACCTTTTCTCTGCTTGAAAATCTACCTGCAGGGACATGGAATACTTTATTTTCGGAAGTAGCTGATTGCATCTGTAGACATCTCTAACAGTTGAAATATTGAGTAACATTTTCTATCAAGCCAAAATTTATCTACAACCCACCTTAAACTTCTGTTCATTGGTCCAACCATGCATTCCAGAGTCAGAGCAGATAACATAGCAGATATGTGAAATTAGTCAGCTTTCCTGGCCCCAACAAAACCTCTGATGTGTGGGCCTGAAAGTGGGCATCGAGAGTCCAGTGGGAGGTATACTTTTCTGGATCTTCTGTTTGGATTTCAGAGAGTGGATTTAGTGTTCATAGTCTATAATCTAAGTTCTTCCTGCAAGAAAATTAATTGTAAATTTGGCCCTTAAAAAGTAGTTAGCACTCTAGTTCATTCTCAAGAGTTTATGGTCTTAGCAGAAAGCTGATGTGAAGTGAGATGAGATTAGAGTATGTACTATCCACACACCATGGATTATCACAAATTATCCACCGTGAGTTAATCTTGATGATGGGAAATGCATTTTTCCCCCTTGTCATAAGAGAAATAATGTGCTTTATATGCTGAAGGAAGAGAAGATGTTGAGTAATTCTTCCCTGTGCTTGGGGCAGAGGACTGCAGACACAGGATGCCGTGAGTTTAGGATTACTGCTTGACACTCAATGCTAACATACCAGCCAGTCAGGAAATTCTGATCCCTTTTACCACGTTTATAGACTGACCTCTGAGCCGTAAACCCAGGAGAAGATGTGCATAAACACAGCAGATGTAGAGGGGCCCTTGCTCTCAGCATGAGGTGCTTCCTTGATGGGGAGGCAGAAGGTCTGGATTTTATTTAACTGCCTCCTGCTATCATAGCATATCAGAAATAAAATGACATTGGCAACCAACATAGAGGCGACACACCACCTAATCGGTGAGACATGTCAGTCTGGAGTTTTGTATTTAAACAAAGATCTCTAACATTCCAACACAGGTGGCAACTGGCAAGCAAAAGAGGTAAAGGCACTGGGACTAAATTTGATGGCATATATAACCACGAATATGGGGAAGAATAGCTATCTTAAAAATCTCCAGGCCACAGTTTACTTTCTGTCACTCTTATAAGAAATGACTCCTAAATTTCCTGGAATAGATGGAAATTCCAGAATTCCTGCTGGTGTTCTCGGGATCATTGCCAATAGCATAACATTGTGACCTGGTTTGACAAAGTAATTATCTCCCTTCCCAATATTCCTCACACTGGGATGGAAACCTCACTCTGGCCTTTAGTCATCTATCCCATTTTCATACTTCCCCATGAGAAAAGTCTTCATGAGGTGACAAAAGCTGTTTACCTGGAGCTCACAATGTGTGTCTAGGAAAGGTCACAGGTATCATCAAATTTGACCCCCACTTCAGAAGTGCACTTGTCAACTATTTGAACATGCCCATGACATCTTGTAGGTCATGTAGTGATTAAGTGTTTGACTTTGGAGCCAGACTGCTTGGGTTTGAATCCTAGGTCTACCATTTACTAATGTTGGGACCTTGGGGAGTTACCCAAACTTTGTCTTTCATGTACTTCTCTCATGGAGTCCTTAAAGAAATAAAACGGTGGTGGCATGTATGAAAAAATATGGATCACTGCCTGAGACATAGTAAATACTCAATAAGAATTGACTTTTTAAAATTCATATTCCATTTCATATCTCAACTTTCTTCACGATGTGACATACAACTTTGATCATGAGGTCTGACAACGAAGTTTGCAGACTCATCGTAGAACAAACCTCAATGATGAGGCTACATTTAAAGTCCTCCCCTTGGAGAGCTATGCACTGATGCTCATGCCTAGCTCACCTTTCAAAGCAATTTTAGAACTCTTTTTCTGGAATGTCCATCAGAGCTGTCATCCTATTACCCTTGATGTTCTGAATGTCATCAAGATGTCTTCCTTTCAATATTTCCTTTATCCTCAGGTAAAAAAAAAAAAAAAGAAAGAAAGTTACTTAGGGTCAGATCAGGTGAATAGGAAAACAGATCCTATACAATTATCTGTTTACTGGCTACACACTCCCTCAAATGCCATATACATCTTGGCCTTTGTTCATCACTGAACTCCTTTGGGACCATTTTTCTGTTTCTCTATCAATGTTTACTTGGTGTTCTGTGTTCTTACAGTCTGATGATGATTTTGACACACAGTTTGATGAATTTTTACAATGTTTTCATCAGTTCTGCTCATTACTGGTCACCCTCACTTCTCTTTATCAGTGATTCTTTCTCTCCCCTTAGAAAAACATTTGATCCATTTGTATACCACCATTTTCCTCAAGGCCTTATCTCCATAAACTTGGACTGACATGCCTCTGATTTCACTTCCACTCTTGCCTGAAATTTAATGAATTTAATGTTTAGTTATTATTCTAATTCAAGCTCTAACATTCTCAGGGTGGCACACAAAAACACACAACAACAATAATAAATGCCAGTTACCAAGAGACAACCATACATCAACACAAACACAATCGTGAGACACTGATGTATAAAGCTTATGAAACCTTCCCAAGCTGTTTATACAGCGCTGCCAACACAAGTGGTCTGTGGCAAGTTCATGAACTTAATTGTCAAACTTTGTACATTCAGAATTTGGTTCTTCAGTAAAACCCCATATATCCAAGACTATTCTTAGTAATAAAAACATAGCCATAGGCATCACCCTACCAGACTTCAGGCTATATTTCAAGTCCACAGTAGTCAAAACAGCATGGTATTGACACAAAAATAGACACATGGACATGTGGAATGGAAGAGAAAACCAAGAGAAGAAATCAGTCTCTAACTGCCATCAGATCTTTGATAAACCAAATAAAAGCAAACAGTGGGGAAAAGAAACCCTATTCAACAAATGGTGCTGGGAGAACTGGATAACCACATGTAAAAGACTGAAACTAGACCCACACCTTTCACCACTTACAAAAATTGACTCAAGATGGATAAAAGATTTAAATATAAGATATGAAGTGATAAAAATCCTAGAAGAAAGTGTGGGAAAAACTCTGGATGATGTCAGTGGCAATTGCACCAACAACAAAAATAAACAAATGGAAATTAATTAAACTAAAAGCTTCTGCACAGGTAAAGACAAAACAAGCAGAGAATAAAGACACCCTTCAGAATGGGAAAAAATATTTACATGGTATGAATCTGAGAAGATTTGATAACTAGAATTTACAGAGAACTCATATTAATCAACAACAAAAACAAAAGAGCAAACAATCCCAACTACCACTGAGCAAGAGATATACTTCCTTCTCTGAGGAAGATAGAAGAATGGCTAACAAACATTTGAAAAAATGCTCATAATCCCTGATAATCAGAGACGCAAATCAAAACTTCCCTGAGATATCACTTAATCTCAGTGAGAATAGCCCACATCACAAAGTCTCAAAGCTGCAGGTGCTGGCGTGGATATGGAGAGAAGGGAACACTTTCACACTGCTGGTGGGAACTAGTATAACCTCTTTGGAAGGAAGTATGGAGAATTCTCAAAGAATTTAAACTAGACCTCACATTTAATCCTGCAATCCCATTACTAGGCATCTACCCAGGAAAAAAAAATCACTTTACCATAAGGACATTTGCACTAGATTGTTTATTGCAGCTCAATTTACAATTGCCAAAATGTGGAAAAAATCTAAATACTCACCAACCCAGGAATGGATTAACAAACTGTGGGATATATATATATAAATATAGAATGCTATTTATATATATTTTTATTTATATATATATAAAACATAGAATGCTATTCAGCCATTAAAAAAAGATAGAGACTTTGCATCTTCTGTATTAACCTGGATGGAGTTGAAACAAGTTTTTCCTAATAAAGTATCACAAGAATAGAGAAGCAAAAATCCAAAGAACTCAATACTAATATGAAGGCAGTAGACAATCTAATACCCACCACATAAGAGAAAGACTCACATAAACTCAAGGTGGGGGGCAGCGGAATGAAGGAATTGGGAGAGGGAAAAAAGGAGGGGGATGGGAGTGCTCCCACTTAATGGACACAATGTTAGGGTGCATGGCACACCTCTTGGATACAGGACATAATTATAAGAGGGACTCAATCTAACAAATGCAAACATTGTAACCTAATTCTTCATATCCTCAAATTAACCTGAAACAATAAAAAATTGTTATAGTGAAATTAGGTGTTTGTAAGTAGGCACTGAATCTTCTTCTTTCCAGAACTTCTGTTTGTAAGTAGACACTGAATCTTCTTCTTTCCAGAACTTCTGATCGTTTTCCCAGAACTACAGAATTCAGGGTATCTGTTTTAAATCTCTAAACACTACAGACATGAAGTTTTAATTATCTGGTTCCTGTTGGCTGCCCTGTTGGGTGACAGCCCCACATAATCCAAGTCTTTACTAAAGTTATTAATTTTCTAAAAGTTTAGATGAGTTAGATTCAAGGTCAAAGTCAGAGAAGCATCTGATCTTTATGTCTGAAATGATACATGGAAGAAATGAAACAATCTGCAAGGACAGGGGGTGCAGGGAGCAGGAAGAAGCATGAGGAAGAAGTCTTGGGAATGCAGAGATCAAGGAAGAGCTGAGATATCCAAGCTGCAGAGATGCCTCAGCTATCATTTTCTACCTCCAGTTTATGCCCTGACCCATGACATTTGTCTTACATCTTCTTTGTCCTGTCATGTCAACATAGACACTAACATGTCTGTCCTCTATGGTAGCTCAGGTCTGCTCTTCACCTGCTTGCTCTGAATGAATCCCTCCTTCTCAGACTCTCCTTCTTTTCCTTTTTTCTGTTGCTCTTACGTGACAACATAAGAGCTTTACCTCTCTTTCCCAAATGAACCCAAGGCTTTTATGGCATTCCATGCAATCTTGAGCTAACCAGAAAAGACAGAGGAGTGAATTTCTCTGAAAGGCTTTCCTGGGCACCCCAGTCTCTCTGTTAAAACTTTCTCAAAAACCGGGAGATCACAACTTTGGCTGGTTACACCATTCAACCATTGGGCAATTCTGGTGGTTAGAAAGGTATTTCTTGCTGTCAGCATAAATCAACCTCCCTGTATTTCTGATTGTTGAGACTACTTCTTCTACATATAGCTACACAGAAATACCCTGTTTCTGCTTCCACATAGCGGATAAAACATGAGAAGATAGTCCTAAACCCACAACCCTCTACCTCCTCCTTTTGTGCATGTGTGTATGTTTTCACACACACACACACACACAGACCCATTTATCTATGATTTTCTCCAGGCAAAATCAGCCCAGTTATTTAATATATTTTTCACATGACGACAAACCATGGGCATGTCACCATTCTCATTGCATGCTCCAAAAGTGCTTGAGGCAGCCTCATTCCTACAGCCAATTTAGCAAATGTAGTGAGAATAAGAGACAGGAATCGAGGAACTCATGCTTGTAGAACATTTCCCAGGTTCTTCTCTTTCTTTCCTTCTCTTCCCTTCCCTGTCCTCTTTTCTTTTCCTTTTTTTTCCTCTTCTCTTTTCTTCTCTTCTCTTCTCTCCTCTCCTCTCCTCGCCTCGCCTCGCCTCGCCTCTCCTCTCCTCTCCTCGCCTCTCTGCTCTCCTCTCCTCTCCTCTCTTCCTCTCTTCTCCTCTCCTCTCCTCTCCTTTTTTTTTTTTTTTTGAGACAGAGTCTCAGTCTGTTCCCTAGGTTAGAGTTTCATGGCATCATCGTAGGTTACAGAAGTAGTGAACTACAGGCACCTGCCACAACATCTGACTAATTTTTCTATTTTTGGCAGAGAAGGGGTCTCACTCTGACTCAGGCCAGTCTTTCACTCCTAAACTCAAGTGATCCTCCTACCTCAGCCTCCTAGAGTGCTAGGATTACAGGAATGAGCCCAGTGCCCAGTCACTTACCAGAATCTTGAGATATGTGGTTCGGTTCTAGTTTAGGTGAGCCCCTGACCATTGATCTGATAGACCTAGAAATCACAGTCAGATCCAGAGTCTTCCTTGCTTGATTCTGACTTGCTATTAGGTTGGAATCTCATCATCATCATCATCATCATCATCACCACCACCATCATCCTGCTATAACTTTTGCTCCACATGTTAAGTTTTTAGGACTTGGAAATCATTCTTCTTTTGCAAGACAGTTGGATTCAGTTCCATTCTTCCTATGTATATTCCTATGATCTGTAGCAGAAACTTTCTTCTTCAGTACCAAAATTACTGAATGGAATTCACATCCTGGGAATTGTGCTGAAAAAGAGCTGCTAAATGAACAGGAGGAAATATGAGAGGAGTGTCCCTAAAAGTGAGACTATAGATAGGGAAGGGAGGATTTATCTGTACTAGTCTTGGTTTTGCTCTGGTCTTGGGTATAGACAGATAAAATACTTCCTATGCCCTTTTGTAGATATTTAGTTCAGAAAATATGGGGCCCCTGGTCTCCACATGGTCCTTCCATGAGAAAAGCAATGTAGTGTCATGAAAAGTCCTGAATTGGTAAGTGGAGAACTGTTAATGAAACCTATAATAAGTTGTCTCACCTCTCTGGGCCTCCATTTTCTTATGTACAGTTAAGGAGGAATTAATGGACTGAAAGCTCTGTAAGGATGTTATAGTGCTAAGGTTTAACACACAGGAATTGTAAGATAATAAAGTAAATTGAAAGAAAAGCTCTAGAACTGAAGTAGTTAAATAGTAATTCCATATTAAGAAGCATTTGTTGAATATTTAACATTAAGTTGGTATTAGCTGTTAATCTTTAATCAGGCTGGTTCCAATATTTGACATTTAAATTAAATAATCGTACCACATTTTAATACTAAAGTCACTGTATGTTAACCAAGTACTACTTGGTTATTGAAACCATATGTTATTCTAACCACATTGTGAAGGATTCATGTGTTTTCAATAACCATCTGATCTTTATTTCATATAAATCACAATGCATGTACTGTACCATGAAAAGTAGAAGCTATTTATGCCAGTCTCAAATGATTATTTTGAAATAAATATATTGAGTTTGACTTTCTTACTAATCCGCCTACTTAATGATCTGCCTACTCATTGTTGGAGTGCTGTCAGGGAAGGAATCTACTTGTAACCATCTTCCTGAGTTCTGATTGTATTGTACCCACATTGCCCAAGTTGAACAATGAGTGCTGCTAATGCCAACCATCTCTTTGTGCACACGATGCCAGACCACTTTATTGAATTAATTGGTAGGAATGCAAACATTTCTATTTGTAATGCCTCTCTGGGCTCATAAAAGACATTGCCTTAAATGGAGTGTGCTCATTTCCATTCTTCTTTTCCTCCAACTAATTGGCAGTTGCCAAATACGAGAACGTGAATGAATTCTTACTGCCTCTTTGTACTCCATTTTTTCAAGCTTTAGTATTTATGTCTTTAGTATGAGTGTCGTAACAATATATTTGCAGCCATAGTTTATACTGATGATGCACAAGTCATGCCTACAATGGCTGAGGTAAGAAAAGAAGAGAGAGGGGCAAGAGTGGGTTGGAGGAGCAGCACACTTCCCTTAGTATATTTTCCATCCTACTTTTGGTATGGATCCTTTCAGGGAAGGCTGCCAAAGGGCACAGGGAACAGAAATTTATGCTGAGCAAGGGGCTAAATATGCATATTTAAACACTATGGGGGAAGTCATTAATATTTATGAAAGGAGAAGCATGTGCATGTGCAATTGAGCTTCATGCCTCTTCACGGGACTCAGGTTCAGAAACTGGTGGTATCAGGATGGAGTTTTTAGTCCTCTGTTGTCAAAAAGGTGAATTAGAGGACATGAAAACCTCTTCGCATCAGGGCCATCGGCTGGTCAGAACCACCCCATGGTCAGTGGTGTCTTATCAGGGAGGAATATTGGCCAGTTGTTGTGCTGAAATCATGGAAAGGAAGGAGCAGCATCGGGTGGCTGACTGAAGTCAGCAGTTGAGCAAATCTTTCCTGGTTTATGGTTAGCCCCTAAGGAAGGAAGCTTAATGGTGGTTAACAGAGAGGGAATATAAGGAGGCCTCTCTGACCTCCCCTCATGGCTAGGAACTCAGTTTTAAGGGGTTTTCTCTGGGGTTCCCTTGGCCAGCAGGGGGTCTATTCTGTCAGTGGAAGAGCTTAGGATTTTATTTTTATTTCTCAGTATGGGGTGCCTGGTTATTGAATTAAATCTGAAAACAAAACCTGATCAGGGAAATTTGAACTCTGACCAGAAGGAACTATTGTTCACTTTTAGGTGTGTGATAGGCTGAATGACCCCCTACCCAAAGACCCTCATAGCCTACTCTTTGGTACTTATGAATGTGTTATCCTATATGGGCAGAATGAAATAAAGTTACAAAGATCATTAATTAAATTATTTTTCTAAAGTTCAAAGCACAGTAAGCATATTCTTTTTTCTTTTTTCTTTTTATGGGGGTCAATATTATTTGAGTGTGTTGAGAAAGACTAACTCTAGGTTCAAGTGTGCTGTGAAACAAGAAAGGTTGGAAAACACTGGCCTAAAAATAATCCTAAGAATCCTTAGAAAAGAGAGGCAAAGAAGGTCAATGTCACCACAGAAGTAGGGATTAAGGCAATATGGCCAGTAACCAATGATTGCCATTATTAGGAAGAAGCAAGGAATGGATTCTCCTCTGGAGGGCTGAAAAAGAGCCAGCCCAGTTGACACCTTGAGTTTAGCTCCTTAAAACTGAGGTCTCCTGAGCTGGGGATGGGTACCAGTCAGTGGCCTGTTAGGAACCAGGCTGCACAGCAGGAAGCGAACGGTGGGCGAGCCAGCAAAGCTTCATCTGCATTCACAGCTGCTCCCCATTGCTGGCATCAGTGCCTGAGCTCTGACTCTCATCAGATCATTAGTAGCAGCTTTAGATTCTCTCGGGAGATTCTACTGTAAACTACACCTGTGAGGGATCCGGGTCTGTGCTCCTGGAGAAACAATCTAAGGCAGTAATGTTAGTTCTGGGACCATCTAACTGCAGGAAAACAAGCTCTGAGTATTTTCTGATTGTGCATTAGGGTGAGTTGTATCATTATTTCATATATATCATACATTACAATGTAATAATAATAGAAATAAAGTACACAATAAATGTGTGCTTGAATCATTCCCAAACTATCCTCCCTTCCCCCAGTCTGTGGAAAAATTATCTTCCATGAAACCAGTCCCACGTGCCAAAAAAGTTTGGGAACTGCTACTTTAAAAGTTATTTCCAACTTGTGCATAAGAGAACAAATTTGTGTTATTTTAAGCAAGTAAAATTTTGGTAATTTGTTATAGGAACAATAAAAAACTAATAAAATGCAAGAAGTCTGTTGTGGTTCGTTTTAAAAGTACTCACCTTTTAAGAGTTCAGAGTATAATATTTATGTAAGAATAAAATAATGTCTTACAATTACTACAAAATAATCCAGTGTATATGAAGAAAGAAATGTGTGTGGTGGGAAATATCATTGAAACAAGATTGAAGATATTGATAACTTGAAGTGGATAAAAGATATATGGGTCTTTATTGTCTATTTTTTTTTTTTTTGCTCTTGTGTGTATTTGACTATTTCTTTTCTTATTATTGTTTCAGATTAATTTGAGGGTATAAAGAGTTAGGTTATGTTTGCATTTGTTAGGTAAATTCTCTCTCAGAATTGAGTCCCACCTCCAAACGGTATGCCATACACCCTCACAGTGTGCCCCTTAAGTGGAAGGACACCTATCCCCCTCCCCCTCCCTCTTCCTCTCCCTGCTCCTTTGTACCCCCGCCCCCCCACCTTGAATAGATTTGAGTTTTTCTTTTATGTGGGTATTAGATTGTCTACTGGCTTCATATTACAATTGAGTACATTGGATTCTTGCTTCTCCATTCTTGTGATACTTTACTAAGAAGAATGTGTTTCAACTCCATCCAGGTTAATACAAAAGATGTAAAGTCTCTCTCTCTATTTTTTTTAGAGACAGAGTCTCATTTTAATGCCCTCAGTAGAGTGCTGTGACGTCACAGCTCACAGCAACCTCCAACACCAAGCCTCAGCCTCCTGAGTAGCTGGGACCACAGGTGCCCACCACAATGCCTGGCCATTTTTTTGTTGCAGTTTGGCCAGGGTCGGATTCAAACCTGCCATCCTTGGTACATGGGGTTAGTGCCCTACTCACTGAGCCACAGGCACCACCCAAGTCTCCATAGTTTTCTAATGGCTGAATAGTAGTCTATGGTATACATATCTTCTAGCTTGTTAATCCATTCCTGGGTTGGTGGGCATTTGGGTTGTTTCCACATTTGATTAACTATAAATTGAACTGTGACAAACAATCTAGTGTAAGTATTCTTATGATAAAATAATGTTTTATTTTTCGGGGTAGATGCCTGGTATTGGGAGTGCAGGATCAAATGAGAGATCTAATTTGAGTTCTTTGAGGATTCTCCATGCTTCCTTCCAAAGAGGTTGTATTAGTTTGCAGTTCCACCAGCAGTGAAGAAGGGTTCCCTTCTCTCCACATCCACATATGGATGCAGACATTTGACTATTTCTAAAAATCAAAATTAAAGAAGACAAGGAATGGAGATAAGTTTTTCCTACTTAATAATTCTTCCCAGTGCTGAATTGCTTGTGATGGTCCTTTTGTCTTTCCTCATTCTATCTCTTTTCCCCACCTTCAATGTTCTTAGCAAATAATAACAAATATCAAGTAAGTAAGAGGCAAGTTCTTATAAAACTTCTAGTGATCTAGAGGAGCTGGAGGACGGGGCTGGGTACGTGATTGGTACAGAAGAGTTGGTTCTGTTTGGATAAAGTGTCAGCCTGGCTGTCAGTGGTGTTGGGAGATCTTCCATGCACAAAACTCAATGAAATAGGAAAGATAAAGAATACTGTGGGTGGCACCTGTCGCTCAAAGGAGTAGGGCGCCGGCCCCATATGGCAGAGGTGGCAGGTTCAAACCCAGCCCCAGCCCAAAACTGCAAAAAAACAAAAAAGAAAAAAAAGAATACTTCTGCATCTGGTATTGAGTGGATTTATTTAATTTGACACAGTTATAATTATATTACGTAACTAGGAAAAATAATTGCATTTCATTTGTTTCTCCTAGATAAGAATCTTGAGGCATATTATCAGAGAACTGTCATTCCTATTCTGCATCCATTTACACAGAAAATTTTAATACACCGTTTCTCAGTAGTAGCTGTGCAAGAGAATTAGCTGGGAAGTTTTAAATTTTAATATAATTTCCAAGACTCTATCCTGCACTGAAGTCAGTCACCCGAGTCTCTGGACACCTGGAGGATGCCAGGTGGTCGGCATTCTTGGACCTGCACGTGGCCTTGTCCTTGGCTCTTGCAATTGGGAACCATACCCTTCCCCAAGAAGAAAACCAAAAGTCTGAGTCTTCTCTCTTTCCTACATAAATCACTGTTCTGTGCGTAAAAAAAAATTCAGAGTGAAAACATGTGCATTTTATTCCTGTGTAGGTCATAGCTAAAGAATGTCTCTACACAGGGGGTTACTATGCACAACCTAATTAACTGGAGTTCTATACACTCTTCTACTGTCACATGTAATTCTGGAGTTTTCCTTAGTTTATTGCAGCCATAGCACCCAGTCAGGAAGAGATGCTGCACTTTACATCTGTAAGTACGTAAGTCCAGGGGGAGGATTCTAGCAGAAGCCAAGCTTTTCTCAGTATTTTCATAAAAGGAAAGGCTCTCATGAAAGCAAGCAATGATATTTAAGCTAATCATTGCCTATCCTTCCCAGTGAAGACAGAACTCAGATGATTTTGGTAAAACTTGGTCTTCGTTTAGGGAGAAAATGCTGCAGCTGTCACTTTCCATGTCCAAACTGATTGGACTGCCTAGGACGTGGTGGTGACTCACCCCAGCTACATGGGTATGTTGGGAGTACATGAAGGACAGGGAAATATTGCATTGCTGAATCTCGGGCCATTCCTTCTGATAGAGGAAAATAACACATTGTAACATTTTATTATCATGAGCTGTCAGGGGATTCCATGGCTACTAGTCAGATTATGTGTAGATTGGCTTTGTTAAATATAACAAAATGTTCTTTCCACATGCCTTAGGAGAGGAAAAGTAGATTAGGTAACAGAGTTTGTCAGACTACTAGGTCACCAGTGGTCTCTGCTCTGATGAAAATTGTCTTAATCCTTCCTGGCTTGCCAGCTCCTCACTTTGAATGACAAATGTTTTGAAAAAGGGATTTCTTAGGACCCTTGTAGCAGTAAGGACTCTTAGTGAATACCACATTGCCAACTTGTGTTTAAAGCTCCAGAAGCTTATTCAGGGGTGCCCCTCTGGTATACCCCAAGAAGCCCCAGAAACCTACACGTGGGAATGGTTTTGTTGGGAAAGCTAGCCTGCCTTATTCACTCTGTGTGTGTGCTCGTGCCCTGACACGCAGAGGACATTATAGCAAGACCCCCTCCAGCATTTCATATGGGTGGTCACAAAAACAAGCCAGTCTTTGCCTTTAACATTGTTATTGGATAGTTTCTGTAATTAACATTACAGATATTAAGGGGGAAGAGGCTGGAATTACTCTTAGGTGTGAGTACATATAGCAAAGATGCAATGGACAGTTTCTTCTACTATCAATGATGGCTTTACTGTTCTTCCAGAATAACCCATTTTTTTCTTTGATAGCCCTCAAAGTACTCTGAGTAGAGAGAGTATTAAGTGATTCGTTTAATATACCTCTAAGTTCATGTGTGCTGAAGGATTGCTGTTATCCATTCCTGCACCCAACAGTTAATACTATTTTGGCTTCTGATATCATCAAATAACAAAATATATCGGGTACAAATATAAAACTCTTACAGCCTCTGTTGATAATTACAGTCAGTGAAGTTGTTTTGTGTTACTTCTCTACTTCTTTCTCATTAATAAATCTGCTGACTTATTCATTGGGAAAAGATTCATATCCATTGTGCTGCATCAAAATATGACTGAGTTCCAATTAAAGAAAAATTCAAGAATATGAAATAATCTGGAGTCTTGTATGTCATTTTGGGATAATCTTGAAAGTTTGATAACTGAAGAAAATTATAGCTCTCATTGTACAATAATATTGAAATTTAGGTCTTTGTTGTTCTAAGACTAATATCATTGAAGCCAATTTTAGAAAAAAATGTATTCCATCACTATTTTTCTATATGCACTCACACCTAATAGTAACTCCAAACACTTAGCCTTTACTATTTGTGATGTTAATTATAGTGAAAATTCTTTGACTAATCACGTGTGTTGTGTCTCACATAGTGCCCAGCAATTGAAATTTATTATTCTCCTGAACCCTCATTATAACCTTATCAAGTAGCTTCTATTATTATTTTCATCTTACAGATGAAAAAGTCTTAGAGAAGTTAAGCGATGGAACCAAGATTATGTAATCAAACTCAGGTGTGTTTGACTCTGAAGTCTATGTGTGCTACCCTGATGTTTTACTGCTCAATCATGTAACTATAAAGTCATTGTCTCACTGGGTTGAATTACACGAACCCTGACTGTTTAATAGCTCACTGCTAACTTTTCTTGAGGAGAAGTCATTGAGTCTAAGCATGAGTCAGTCCATGCACAGAGCAGAAGGCATATTTCCATAATGGGCCCTGGGTTTTGGAATCAACCCTATCCCTTCCATTGTTAAACCTAAGTGACTTCACATCTAACACATGAGCTCTCTCTTCCCATAAAGGAGCTGGAGTTTGTGAAAGCAGCCCATAGTTTTGGGGGGACAGTCTAGTATTGTGCCATGGCCTTGAATTATGACTTGAAGTGAGTACCAAGTGGTCCACTAGGTTCCTTCTAACCCACATTGTCTATTTCTGATTCATTTGAACTGAGAAGCATCCAGGTGCCAAGAAATATTGCTGAGCATTATAATCTATATTTTAACATTTGATTTTCTCAAATCCCTGTCTTTAAGGAAGAGGAAATTGAGACCCTGAGTAGTAAAATGACCTCCCATGATCAGACCTGTGAATGGCTGAGATGAGACTTGAATTCCAAATCTAATGTTCATCTCAGTTCCCCCGCCCTGCTTCCCAAGCCACAGGTAGACACTCCTACAATCCCTCTGAAACCTAACCTGAACACCATTTTGAGGTTTATAGATCTCTCTGGGTATTTGATATTTTGCTAATTCTCTTGGCTATGCTTTAAAGAAATCCAAAAGAAAAAATTCTTTCCCAATGCTGTCAGAGAATGGCATTTTCAGAATTCCCAGTGTCCTGAGGACTTAACAGTTGAAAAACTCTTTGCAGCTTTATTTTGGTCACGTGTTGAGAGGTGGAACCCTGTTTACCATTCCCCCTCATGGCAATGACAGGCTCAGGGAACAATGACTGTCCTGGAGAACTGGGCTGAGCCTCTGGTCTGCCTTATGCTCTGGATATTGGTGAGTCCATGGGATTCATTGCCTGTTAAACTGTTCAGCTATGGACAGGGGGAGGAGGAGAGTCAGTAAACTTATCTTCCCTTTACTGGTCTGACCACTTGAAAGTGAATAGGAGCCCAGGGAGATTTCTCACTTTCCACTTCCCATTATCAAAGTAGGCAATGGATCCAGGGGTATGTTTGGAAATTGCAGCTGTCTGGTGCCTGCTGGGAAGCTGAGTGGGAACAGTGAAAAGAAATCCGGCCTGGAGCAACCCACAAGTGTCCCATTTCATCCTGAATCCAGGTCGGTCTGTTCAAGGTCTTCCACAAAAGCTGAACCAGTGACCCACAATTTGATTCCTTCGCTTTGCATATTCAGACTTTAAAAGAGTTTGCATTTTCACTCTGTGCTTCTCCCTGCACTTCCCCAGGCCTCCCCGCTCTCATTTATTCACACAACACCCAATTATTTGAGCTGTAAGAATAGTGGCAGTGTCAGGAGCCTCAGGGTGCCCAGGTGGACACATCTTCCTTGGGGATTATTGTTCCCTTTTTGATTAACATCTCCAGACAGTTGAAACCATTTCTTATCACTAGGAATAACTTTAATCATTCCCAGCTTTATTCTTAAATGGCAGCTGAAGTTTTGTTTTTTTTTTTTTTTTTTTTTTTTTCCAATTATATTAGTGAAATGAATAAGCTGGGCCAGGGAGAACTTTCTGGAAAGAATCACTAACAATAAAAATATTTTCTTCTTTATAAAAGTGTTGCTGGCTCAAAGGACACAAGCCTGGGAAAAGCAATGACAAACTGTAAGCAGAGGAAAATTGACCCTGAGCTTACCTCACCCTAACTTGCTGAGGAGGGCAATGCTAAAACCTCAAAGTCAACACAAATGCTAACTCTGATCAAGAGTTTCTCTACATCATATCCCCCTGCTCCAAGCCAGCACAGTTTTTAAAACAAAGTTTTGATTAATTTTCTTTGATCTCTGTATTTCTTTTGCTTTTTTCATCTCACATTTTTAACCTGGTTTTGAATGTAACATTCTGTTAATTACTTCAAATGCTTTGGGGAATGAAGTTGGAACATAAAACTATAAACTATCTATGAATGTATATTTAAACTATAAATATTAATTACATATATTTATATAAACAAATATATGAACAAATTAAGAACATAGCTTTCTAACTCTCAGGAGTGGGCTTTTCAGTTTTTTAGTTATATTAATGCAGCTATTTTCTATCTGCCAGGAATTCAGAGCACCTAGGAAAATTTTGGATGTGTAGTTCTGCGACTCAGACCTCTAATATAAGAACATAAATATTTAATGTCCAGATATATAGAAATGTGGGTGACTCTTTATAAGTAATGGCTAGAGAAGATTCATTGCTTCTTGCTCATTTATTCACTCCTATTGTTTATATATCCATTAACTCACACATGAATCCATGCACTCAAGGATATAGAGACAAGTAAATACATGTCTTCTCCTTAAAGAGCTCATTGCTTTATGACTGCTCAATCTTCAGGAAACATAGCTGGAATATTATCATTTGATCCTGTAAGAAAAAGGCTTACCCCTTGAAAGAATTCTGCTGTAGCTAAAGAACATGGTAGGCAATACCCCCTAACTAATGTATATTCTTTGAATGGCCCAAGTTCTGTGTCTTCATTTATGACATGATTAAGATGGCTGCACTTGAACTAGATCCATATTTCTCATTAAATGGTACTTACAAAAAAATCTAGGTTATAATTTTGTCTCCTAAGTTCTAGGAGATACTCCATGTGTTTCTATTAGTTCATACTCTTTTATGACACAATCAAGGTGCTGGTGCTAAAACAATTTTTAAAACCATGGATCTTCACCATGTTTGTAACTTTGATTTTTTTGAGTGTCCAAAGTGTGAGTGGCAGTGACTCAGATGAGGATGCACTTAATAAACATTGGAACTAAATGCAGATTGTCAGAAATGAAGAGGATCGAGAATTACAGTGTAAGGATTGAGTCATTTAAACTGACACGGACTTTGTTAGTTCTTCCTCTGCAATGATTCTTCAAAATCAGTGTAAATTCTTACCCCCATCTAGCTAAAGAGGAAATTTGTATGAAGGAAGAGAGTTTAGGGGAGTGTTTTTGTTTATTACTATGAGGGTACATGTGATTAGGTTACATTTTGGCATCTGTTAGATATAGTTCAAGTTGCAGTTGAGTCCTTCAGAGGAAGTGCCCCATTTACCCCTATATTGTAACCCCCACCTCCTTTTTGAGTTTGTGCTTTTCTCTCATATGGGCTTATAGTTATTGATCTACTACTTTCAACATATTAATAGTATTTAGTACAAGGGATGCTTGCTTTTCCATTCTTTTTTTTTATTTTCTGAAAATTATATTAGGCAATTTTTCAAACATATAGTACAGTTGAAAAAATTATACAGTGATCACCCATACACCTACCACATACATTTTATAATTTTCTTCCTCTTCATATGCTTTTCCATTTTTGAGACTTTTTACTTAGGAGAATGTTCTCCAAATACTCCAGGTAAATACAAAAGATGAAAAGTCTTCATCTTTTTTATGGCTGAGTAGTATTCCATAGTAAACATATACCACAGTTTATTAATCCATTCAGGGTTGAGGGGTCCATGGGGTTTTTTCCCACATCATTGTGGTTGTGAATTGAGCTGCTATAAACATTCAAGTACAAATGTCCTCATACTAAAATGATGTTTTTCTTCTGGGATTCCTAATGGGATTGTGGGATCAAATGGAAGGGTCTCCTTTTAGACCCTTAGATTCTTAGAGGAACTATTTTTCATAGTTTGGGATATGTTTTGCATTTTTGTGATATTTTTCACTTTAAAACCCATTTTCTTTCTTCTTTTGACAAACTGTAGGGTACATGCTATTACATAAAAACTATAGAGTCTAATGGCTAAGACCCTGATTTGGGGAGTCCACCAGTCCTGTGTTCAGCTGGCTGCACTCATTATTAATTAGGGGTCCTATTACTCAGCCCCCTGCATGCCTCAGTTTCCCCATGTCAAATTGGAAAATGATAGTATCTGCCTCTAAGGTTGTCTTGAAGATTAAATGATTAATACCTATAAAGCAGTTAGCATCCTGCCTAGGACATCATAAATGTTAAATACATTTTACCTGTAATATTGTTATATGTTATTATTTATATTATTATTACACATGGCTTAAGCATAATAATATGGTGGCAAACTAAATTGGTGTCTGTCTGGAATTCCTCAAGAATTTCTCTGTACCCATCTTTTCTATAGCTAGTGTCTGTCACGGGAACAGTTATGATTCTATGTTATGCAGATCTTTGAGGTTGTCCACGCGATTTGTATTAAGCACTTAGCAGTGGACACACCACACAATACCTTGGCTTCTGCCACTCAAAATTTCAGAGAAGACATTTCTACTCAGCTTTTGAATATGAGGAAATAGTCTTTGATTGCCATCCTCAGAGCCACTAGGAAAATGTTTTAAGGTATACATCTATTTTATTTCTTCTCTAGCCTTTGATAATCTTAATCTCTTGCCTCCATGACCTCTTGGGAAGCCAATTGATATTAAAAAGGACATCAGCTAATTTCTATATTTCCTTTCATATGAACTCAATAGTTATTGTGCCAGCATTTTAATTCTGTAGAAATAGCTCTCCACCCCCTTAAAGATTTGCATGTCACTTCTCTATCAGAGTACTATTGGCTCTCCGCTCCTTGTCTTGGTTGTGTGATGGGCGAACACAGATTCATCAATAACTAGATTGCAAGGACAAGGTTAGGGTGGATTAGAGAAAGCCAAGAAATGACAAATTTTGAAATTTTGCAAACTGGAACCAGTCTCTGCTGGCACCTATAGCAATCCTGTTGAAATAACTGTCATTTTAGTTAAGAACAGTAAATTTCCTCTAGTTTAAGTGACAGGTGGTTGGTTAAAAAAAAAAAGTATAGGAAAAAAAAGGAAACTTACATATTTTTGAGGGTAGAGAGTTGGCCAAATTCTAAAATCCACAACAGCTGAACCACTAACAGATTAACTTTCTAAAATAACAACCTAACCAGGTGAGCTGTCACCCCATAATCTGAGATCTCAGGGTTTAGTGACTCGGGATACCAGATTTCAATTTAGTCCTTTCAGTATTCTAGATAAGAATGCAGTCTTATTGGTTCACTCACCTCCCTTTCTGCCTCTGCTGCCACCATGGCTCCTGTGAAAAATGCTCTGGCAAAGGGGAGCAAAAAAAAAAGAAGCAAGTTCTGAAGTTCATGCTGGATTGTACCCACCCTGTAGAAGATGGAATCATGGATGCTGCTAATTTTGAGCAACTTTTGCAAGAGAGAATCAAAGTGAATGGGAAAGCTGGGAACCTTGGTGGAGGCGTGGTGACCATCGAGAGAAGCAAGAGCAAGATCACGGTCACCTCTAAGGTGCCATTCTCCAAAAGGTATTTGAAATATCTCATCAAAAAATATTTGAAGAAGAATAATCTATGTGATTGGTTGCGCATAGTTGCTAATAGTAAAGAGAGTTACGAATTACGTTACTTACAAATTAGTCAGGATGAAGAAGAGGAAGAAGATGAAGATTAAAAGTCATTTATCTGATATTTTTTGTATGAGTTCTTGAATAAAACTTCAGAACCAAAATGGTGGCTTACTCTTGTATCTCTGCAGTATGGATTGAATAGAAAATTGGAAATCATAGTAAAAGGGCTTCCCTTGGGCTACCAATTACTTATTTGTAACTTGACGGTTTTTTTTCTGCTTGAAAATTTTAGTTCCCTTGAAGTAGTAATACCAAAATAGAAGAAGGCGACTTTGAGGGAACTGATGACCATCGAGCAGGTAGATGAGGTGTGGAGATGTGAGCTTCAGTTAGTCTGTTTCATCTGTACAAGTGTGAAGGTCAATTTTATCTGATGCTTTTGCAAAGAGTCAGGAATACAAGTGGGCTGTTCTCATTCATTAAAAGCAAACCAGGTAACTTCCAAGATTCTCTTATGGGAAGAAAGGCAGTGTTAATAAAATGCAGGTTTCTGGGCCAAAAAAAAAAAAGAATGCAGTCTTATTAATTGAACAGAAGACTCAGGACTCTCTCGGTGGCATGTATACTATTATGTTTGGAGTGTCTTTTCGAAAAAGTCTATGCACATTACAGGTCCACATGTTACATGTGTGACTGTCAAAGCAGGAGGAACATCTGATCCTGGAAAACCCTGAAGTCTCTGCCATTTTTATAAAGTTACATTCTTTTAAACACTGACTCAATTAATATATTTAATTAACTTGTTTTGAGTTATTATACTGTGTTAACATTTAATAACCAATTGAATATGAAAGTAAGCCCTTTCATTGAATCTAAATCTATTGTAAGGGATCAAAATACACTACCCTCAAATATGCCAGTTTGGCACACTGATTATTTTGAGTTAAAGGCACTTGAAAAACAGTGGAGCCATGAAGGGCACTCTGACCTTCTTTTCTCTTTCTGAAAGTACGAGATAAAACTCCCACGTGAAAGGTGCCTTCCCTGTGCCAGGAGGAAGAAAGGCATTCTTAATCACCAGAGATGGGGAGCTGAGGCCAGGAGAAATCTGTTCAAACAAACCCAAACTAACTTTGATCTTTCTAGTCACTTTTCTGCAATTAACTGCCCTAGTCCAAACCCTCTTGTCTTATCCCATTTTCACAATTTGCTATTTTTTGTCCAACCTAAGGTATAAACTGCCTCATTGGGTCTTTTATCTTGAAGCCTCCCATGTACATGTAAAAATTACTAAAGAGAATGGCTGTGTGTTTCTCCTATTAATCTGCCTTATGTCCGTTTAATTCTTAGGCCCAGCTGGAGGCCCTAAGGGGACAGAGGAGAAATTCCACCTCCCTTACACCACCATAAATCCATTTCTTAGTCCTTTCTAAATTCCATCCTTAATTCGAATTATATTTTTGATGCAGCACAGAGGCGCTCCAGAGTGCTGGCTTGCCTCTCAGAATGGCAGCTTTCTAACTTTTCTCATTTGCTTTAGTTCCCCCCACCTCCCCTTCCCATCGTTGTCACAGGACCTGTGGTCCGCTGTCTCTTTTCTCATCTCTGTCCCTCTGCCTTCCATGGGCTGCCTTTCCCCCCTCTTCTGCACAGCTCTGCTCCCTCCTGCCAACAACAGTTAACAGCAACCTGGATATCTCTCTGTTTTCTTTTTTCCTTTATGGTCAGTATCAGTATAATGACCAACAGCATCATCTTGTTTGTTCCTAGTATTTGGCTCACTAGCTATTTTCAACAAAAGGCTAATGTTCATGTTTAAATCATAACAATCTTTAATCATTCTTGATATTTGGATGTTGGGCTTTACCAACAATTAGCACTATATGTAGCTAAAATTGTGCCAGAAAAAATTTCCAAATTTTTGTAATATTGTGGACAACACTAGTAGACTTCTGTACTACAATGAATATCCTTCTCTTTTGGTTTCCTTATACCAAGTCTAAAGCGTTTTTTTTTAATGAAGTTTGTTCATCAGGCTCAGGCAAAGGCTTGAACCCGAGGCGCCTGGTGTACAGGGCCAGCGTGCTAACCACTTAGCTACAGCAGCCAACTAAAAGCACGTATTTCCTCATCACCTTCTCTCTCTCTCTCTTTGACACACACACAGCAATGCAGAGATCTACCTGGAGAATAAATTAGAAAGAATAATGACTAGAAAATACTGTGAAGCAAAGGAGAAACAAAGCATGTACATCCCTTAATTATGAATTATTTGGCAAAGAAAGAAATCTCTCAGGAAGATCACAACCAATTCCGAGACCTCTCCCCACCCCGTTGTGAGGACCTGCAGGCTGCCACACCGCCTGGGCTTGCCATTTGCCTCCATCTGCTTCCCTATGAATTTATTTTCTGTCCAGTTGGTTTTTACAGAGTCTTACTGGTTTGAAATTCGTTTTTTAAATTTTCATGATTCTCTGGAGATTGGCATTATAGTGTTCTGTTCTATAATTAAGATATTGTGTACACATATGCTTGTGGCCTGGGTATGATGCATTAAAAAAAAAATCTGGCTTGCCTTGAGAGTAGTTACAGTGTAATTCTCTAGATACACTTTTTAAATATTCAGAGACAAGTCCCATAATTTAAAAGGCCATCGGGAGAAAAGACACATAGAACAAGTTTATACTATAAAGTAATGGGTAGATTCATGGTAAAAGCAAAGCAAAACACCAGTTGGCGGAGTGAGAGCTGGACAGATCTTCATCTATTAAGCATTGTCTCTGCTTATATAAAGTCGTCATACAGTTGCTCGAGAATAATTGCAAGAATAAATATCTCTGGCCCTTTAGAAGCATAGTTGCCTCGAGAAGAATATCATAACCAAGAGCAAAACTCCAAAAGAAGAAATTTGTGATGCTCCAAATGTTAAAATCTGACCCTGCTGATAACTTAATAACATTTGTTTGCCACTTACAGAAATATGTGCTACCTCTTGCCTCTATTTAAATAAGTTTTGTGAAATAGATTAGACTCTCAACAATCACAGCTGGGGGAAATAACAAAATAAAAATTTTTTAGTTAACTTCTTCATGCGTATCTTTCACTTTGTTTTGTAATCAATGCATTCCAAACTCGGCATCCCTATCAGCTGCGGAGAGCTTTAAAATACACATGACCCAAGTATACCTTAGTCCCACTAACTCGAAACCTTTAGATGGGACCTGGACGTGTTTATTTTAACTGTTTCCTCAGAGAATTTTTATGGAGCCATCCAAACACCAATCCACAATATTAAGGAAGGACAATGCGGCCGCTGAAGGAGATGTGCTGAAATGCTGGGATGGGAAATCAGAGAGGCCTCTCTGTCCACAGGCCACCTCCCTGCCACACTCACACATGCGCAACGGACCCAAATATAGGCGATGGCCCTGAGTGCCTGAGGGGACAGGAACTGAGCTACACTGTAGTACCCACGTCTCATCAGCTCCGATTACAGAAATAGCTGTGTATAAATATCCTGCCCTAATGTGTTTGACCTGCCAAAGCTCAGTTTGCTTTTCCAGTTGAAGCCCTCCAAGTGCTTGGGGAAGTTTGCTTTGCTTTCAGAATCCCTAGACTTTGGGCTATATTAGGGTCTTCTGTCCCAGGGACATTTCCAGGGTGTGGCTCCTCGACCAGCATTTCAATCCCCTCTATTGCTTGCCTCCTATCTCCGTCCTCAGGACCATTCCAGAATCCCAGACTGAGACGCATGCGCTCTGCACAGAACACGGTCCCTGTTTGTTTGGCGACCTCCCTGGGAAGTGGGCTCTGTTGATCACACGCTGGCAAGGACACAGGGAAGGAAGGGAGTGTGGATGTTTAGTCTTTCCGAACCAACCGAGTTACCTGGTTCTTTTTCCCAAGGATGATTTAAAGAAAATAAACAGACTGCCGTTTCATGACTTCAGTTTGACAGTTTGATCTGGTGTAAACAGGAGAGAAAGGCAAGCAGAAGAGGAATAACCTGCAGTTAGTTCGGAGATCCTCCCCTCTCTGGCTTGCGTTAGTCAAGGACATTGTCCCAAAGCTCCCACCCTCTATCTGCCTTTCCTGCCCGATCGGGTGCTACTTCAAACTTTCCAGAGTACTAGAGCCTTTGGCCAATCCACTGAGAGGTAGATTAGAACAAATATCACAAAAAATAAGATTTGATTCCAAGTCACTTCTGTTTTTGCTTAGATGTGAGCATTTTAGTAGTATCTTATTTTAATCCAGGAGATTGGGAAAGAGATACTAGGAAGGGTGAGAAATGAGGCATGCTTCTCAGGCAAAGGGCTGCTCCAGGCCATCCAGGATCTTGTCAGTGGAGAGGCAGGAGGGAGGTGCCCTTCTGCCAGATCAGCCGTGTGAGCATAAGCCTATGAGAGCTGCTCACAGGTGCCCTGCCAGTCACAGGGAAACAGAGCTTTCATCTCATTTGGCCCAGTTCAAAGTGGACTTTTATCTGGCCACATCACTTTGGATAGCTCTAATGATCTGGTTTCATCTCTGAGATCTCAGTTTAGACATATGGGAACATATTTAATTGGCCATGAATCAGTGTTAAGCCCTCTAATAACTTGCCTCTAATATTTGTATATCCTACACACAGACTTGCATCCTAATTTACAGATTCTGTTGCCATAGCAGCCATTATGCTGTAATTTATCAGGGGACTGGAACCAAGATATAAGCTCTGGATTTTGCTCACCTCCTCTTATAACTATAATGTTAGTGGCTTCCTGACAAAGAAGAAATAAAGAAATAAATCTGTGATACAGGAGGTTTGTTCCAAATTAGAAGCCATGTCTAATGTTTCTAAACTTTCAGCTGGAAAAGAAATATTTAGTTGTAGATATGACCTGTCACACATAAATGGGAAAAAAATCCACACCTCTGATATTCTAAAATTAGTCTTAAAAGTTAGTTCTATCAAATTAGTATGTGTCTAGACACAGTATTACTCTGGTTCAAAGTGTGTGTTCTGTATATGAACTTGAACTCATTCACAGCATGGATGTTTATCTCCCCCAGTTCCCTGTGCAAACAGCTTCCTCTTTTCTCAGCCTGTGCAGGTGAGTAATTCAGCACTCCTTACCATTCAGTTTGTCAACAGGAGTAGGGTAGAGTCTAGTCACCTCTTAATGATCTCATGCAAAAGCACATGAAACGCTTTCTCTTCTTTGACTCACATCCTGGAAGTGGTCCACACTCGTTAGCTACTGGCATGTCCTCCTACGGGATTTATACTGCGCTGGGCCCAGCCACAGACAAGCATTTAATTGCAGACCAACCTTCTGTTTAATATAAACTATAGCTGCCAGCAGCCTCTTGGCAGACTGAGGAATGATTTTTCTAAAGGAAAATGAGACTTGTTCATCAGATGGCAGCAGGGAAAAGACCTTCTTGTAGCATTTCCACTTTGACACCCTCGAGTCTTCTAGGCCAAGGCCATGCTTGAGAAATAACATCAGTGTTATTTGACTTCACAACTCAAGGAGAGTTAAATGTTCCCTGGAAATTTAAATCAATCTGGTGTGGATTATTCAGCCATTTTTTTTCACACTAGATCAGTCTTCGAGGACAGTAGGCTAAACAAATGACCTAAGAGGCAAGCACTAACCAAATGTGGGCACAATTTCCCCTGCAGTAATTTGGTCATGATTTCCTCATCTGGAATCAGTATCATATCCTGAAAGGTCATTCTACTGTCAAATCCCTAGTTCTAGATCATAAGGTCGTCCAGGTAGAAAAAGTACACAAGGATGGTGATTGACCATTATTTCTTAATAACATCTGGCAAGCTGATTCTTTCCTGCTCCCTGAGTATATTAGGGGAGCTACTGACTGAGCCACAGCCCTGCTGGAGGCACCAGCCCAGACCACTGTGTTTAAAGCTATTCAGCCTCAGGTTATAACCAGATTGGACTGGACCATGAGTGAACACCAATGGCGTCAGCTCAGGCTGTGCTTTAAAATGCACATTTCCCTCGTGGCCTTTATATACCTGAAATCAAGATTCTGTACAAGGGACCAGGCACTAGTGTGATTGTACTTATGCTTCCCCTACTAAGTCTTATTTAAATCATGACACATTGTATCATCAGTGGCATATCTTAGCCACACTGGGAACTGAAGCCTGAAGAATAAGGAGTTCCTTAGGATACTCGGGACCACAGTGGAGAACCAGCCAAAGACACTACCAAGAATTTATGAGTAAACAAAGAAAGCCAGTCAGTGCAGAAAGGAGAATGAATTGAAGATGCAGAGAGACAATGGCCACACATCAGCTGAGAGGAAGCAGACGGCATAATATCAGGTCCCCAGAGTCCTTACAACCAGTCTTTGTCCTTGAGGCTCCAACAGTGGCTTTTGGAAATGAATAACCCAGCAGGAACCTGGAGAAGGTAAACTGAGCTAAGTCTCTTTTGCTTCTAGCAGGACTCTGAGACTCAGAGTCTCAAAGGACTTTTGAGACCTTTGAGAATTATAAGTTCCTATGCCTGCCTTTGCTCATTACAAACACTAATTGGAAGGTGGTGGTTCTTAGAGTATTTAGACAATGAGAGCATAAAGTTGAAGTTGCTACAGAGATTCAGTCCCAGCCAAAAAATAAAAACCAAATATCAGAGAACTGTTTCCTCTGCTGTAATTGACAAATCCAAAAATGAAAGATACTTTTAAGTGATGTTAACAGATATGATAACAGAACCTTTGCCCCAAATGAGCTCTGTGATTGATTATTTCCCTCTGATGACGGAACTCTACAGCTAACTCAGTGCAGAATATCATACGTTGATATTCACAAGTTTCTTTAGATGATAACCTAAATAGGGGTGTTCAACCTATGGCTCATGAGTGACATGCTGATTTTGCGAGGGCTTTTTCTTTCTTTTCTTTTTTTTTTTGCTTACCTGTGGTGTCAGTTATCATGAAAATAAGCGAGAAGGACCCTTTTTGGGTTTTTTGATAAACAGATTTCATTAGTCTTTGTGTATTTAATGTTGGCCCAAGACATCTCTTCTTCCAATGTGTGCCAGAGAAAAACAAAGGTTGGACACCTAGCCTCAATTATCAATCCCCAGTTACTCTATAGCAACACCATGTTTATTGCTTTAGAATACTTACAATTTGGTTTTATCTTATACCATGTATGTCTGCTTGAATATTTTCTCTCTCATTAAAATCTCTCAATAAAAATTCAAGTGCCTTTTTCATCACTATATTTTTAGTGTTAGATGACATAGGGTAGATACTTAATATATATTTGTTAAATGTGGAAATAATAGGAAAGGTAAATGTAACTGGTTTTGAATATGTTAGACTTGGTAGACTGCAGAAGGCAGTTTTATAGATTAATTTATGCGAAGGTTTTTGAAAATAGCAAACAATGTTTTGACTAAATAATAGTGCTTATTATTATAGCTAACTGTTTCTTCCTCCAACTATTTTCTCAATTTGTCCTTCTCGTCCCAGATTATACCTTGGACAAGTTCTTTGGATTTTCTGGCAGACGTTCAAGGCTGACTCTCTCATTGGTGTATTTGCGGATTTTACATAGACCTCATCTTACCATTGGGCCTTTCTATAATGCAATGCCCTTTATTTGCACAGTTCCGCCTCCAAAGGTTATTTACAACTTGCTCTCCATTACTGGTTCCCAATCATTCCCTCCTCTGTTGAGGTCATTTCACTACACAAGCAAACTTCTTGAGTTTTGCTCCCTTTTTCAGAATCAATGGAGAATATCAAACCAAGAGGGCAGGTTATTCCAATAAAAGTGACCTCTTTTACTTCCATGCAAGGGTAGCCTCAGCTCTTTGAGATTTCTCCAATTTGGAGTCAGATGCCGTTACTATTAATATGTTCTCAAAGTCCAAGGGGTATGGTGTGTCAAGATCTACATGTAGTTGTCTTCAAGCTTCTCGTCAGTTGACCTGAGAGGAGGGAAAGAACCATTCTCTCCACCTCTATGAGAAAGAATGAACATCACAACATAGAATTAGTCTTCCCATGACATTCTTCTTCACTGATCTCTTCAACTTCTTTCATGTAGCTGAGAGATGGGTGATAGGCTAATGTTGGCAGAATTGGATTGTATAATCTTTTGACTTGTTCTACGCAGATGGTAAAGCACCACACCCTCGGACAAAGGAGGTGGGGGGTGGTCCCTGGCACTTTTTTTTTTTAATCATTATTGACCTTTGTGTCATCTGAAAAGTTTGGGAACCAAGAGTTCTGTTTTAACATCTTATTATGTAGATATAGGTAAAATGACAACTTCTACAAAGTCTTATTACACAGCAATATACATTTATACTGATCCTAATTAGTAAGAGATTATCAAACCCTTATTTGATAAATTTCAAACTGTTCTCTATTCCATGTCTTATCTCTAAAAGTGGCCATGATTTAAGAGGGTGGAAAGCTAAGGTAGAGAAGAATTTGAGAATTTCGTTGCAACTGAAATGAGTAACCGTTGACCACATTTCAAGAATGAGATTTGCACTTCTAAATGTAAATCATGGGTGATGAAGATATGAAAAATCAGATTTCAAAATCATGGGAAAAGACTGCTACAATTTACTGATGGTGGCCATTCCAATTATGTCATTTTTCACTTAGGCCCCTCACCAATAATTTTTCTAAAAGCTTGGATGCCTAATTACCTTTTTCTATTGAGAGAGATAGAAGTGATAGAGAAAGAGAGAGAGAAAGGAGAAACAGAGGACAGAGAGTGGAAGGGAGACAGAAAGAATGCTAACTTGGTAATACTTTCTCCTTATAAATTCATGAATTAAAATATGGATTTTTTTTTTTTGAGACAGAGTCTCACTTTGTTGCCCTTGGTAGAGTGCCATGGCATCACAGCTCACAGCCACCTCCAACTCCTGGGCTTAGGCGATTCCCTTGCCTCAGCCTCCCAAGCAGCTGGGACTACAGCCTCCCGCCCGGCTATTTTTTGTTGCAGTTTGGCCGGGGTTGAGCTTGAACCCACCACCTGCAATATATGGGGCTGGCGCCATATTCACTGAGCCAGAGGCGCCGTCCTGAAAATATGGATTTTTTACACCCAAGTGTCTTCTTGAGTCTGATCAACACTGATCAAATTTGAGTATAAAAGGAGTTGATCTTGGATTAGCCTAAAGAATATAAAGAGTTTTATGGGATGACTAATTGAGACTTGGAATTGTGGGGTCTGAACTGGGTTTTGGTTTATTTTGGCTAAAGTACCTACAAGAAGGTTTGCACAGACATCCCAGAGAGGCCAGTGAGAGAGAACAGAGGGAGAAATATAATCCAGTTCCTCACAGAGACCTGTGACTGACTCGTAAACCCCCAAAGAGGGCAAAGCAGAAAGGAAATGCAGGCCTCTCTTTTCGCTGTGAGCAGTGGGAAACTTCCCCAAGCATAGGCAGCGTCCCTCTGCAGGTGTGTGGAGGAAAGCATCAGGGCCTCAGCGGATGCAGCGTTGCCCAGGTGAGTTGGGAGAGCACAAGCTGACGCCCAGCTGGGGCAGCGGCATGTGCAGGACCTGCTTTAAGACCCCCAGGGGGAGCACAGGAATATCTTGGGGAAACTTCTCCAGCGGCCAAGGCCCTATAGTTATACAAGTGAAGGACATGAGCCACAGGATTTGGGCAATAATGGCAATGTGAATATACCCGTGCCCACGGGCTGCTGGGTGAAGCAGCACTCAGGCTGTGTGACCCACACTGTGATGGACCCGACCCTTACAAGTGTGTCTGTCTATGCACTAGTTGGCAAGCCCCTGCCTTAAACCATCTATTGCCCTCACTCTGATCTCAAGGTCAAGTTTGAAGAAAAATTGGATGATCTGTCTTTTTTAACCTACTTTCCATTCTTGACAATTCTATCTAAAGATATTATCTGATCATTAATATTTGTACTTGAACAGAAGATTCAAAAGCCAGAGAACTCCTCCCAGAACAATAGCTATACATAACGGAAAGGACAGCATCTCAGCACCTCTCCCCACTGGCCAACGTACAAGACATTTCTTATTATGGAAGCCAGGAAGAAGGAGGAAGGTTGGGCTAAAGTCCAGGGCTGTCTCTGGAATAAGTCAAACCGGCTTTCGTAAATTCCCAGCACAGAGGTGCTAAACGCCATAGGGCTGAGTCATGCACTGATACATCATCAAAGATAAACTGTTACCAAATGAATCCGAATTCTTAAGCCACTGAGGTAAAAGAGCAGTTTCTGAGCTAACACTCTGTCTAGGCAAGCTTTTGAGTTTTTTTCTTGGATAGAGTCCACTGTCATCTGCTTGCTTTAGGTGGCAGACTACACAACTGTTGTGGAGAGTGGCACGTTGAAGGGAGAGCCTGGAATGGGTCCATGTGCTGTGGGAAGAGCCTCCTTCTCTCACTTGGATGGTATGAGTGGCAAGTTCCAGGCCATGGAGAAATGTCTCACTGCTCTGCCCCTCTGATGACTTGCTTCCCGACATGGGGGTTAGTCTGGTGGATAGCCCTGAGCATTGGCTGATCATCAGTCTGAGTGGAGAGTCTGCCCCATAGGCCTTTTGACTCTTCTCCTGCCAGGTTTCGAAAGATACTCGTTTTCAAAAATATGCAACAGCTTTATTGAAGTATAATACACATGCTATATAATTTACTCATTTGCAAGTCAGTGTTTTCTAGTATATTCACAGAGTTCCTGAATCATTACTACAATCAATGTTAGAACATTTTTATCATCCCAGAAAGAAACCTCATACCCATTAGTAGACACTCCCTATTTTTTTTCTGAGCACGTCAGACCCCGGAGGCTACTAATCTACTTCCTGTCTTTATGAATTTGCCTATTCTAGACACTCCATAAAATGGAGCCACATAATATGTGGTCTTTCTGTGACTTGCTTCTTTCACAAGCACAATATTTTTAAGGTTCATCCATGTGATGGCGTGTTTCTGTATTACATCCCTTTTTATGACTGAGTAATTCCATTGTATAAATATACCACATTTTGTTTATCTACTCATCAGTTAACAGACATTAGGGTTGTCTCCATTTGGGGGATTTTTTTCATTTCTTGTGAGACAAAGGTTCATTCTGTCACCCTGGGTAGAGTGCTGTGGCATCATAGCTCACAGCAACCTTAATTTCTTAGGCTCAAGTGATCCTCTTGCCTCAGCCTCCACAGTAGCTGGGACTACAGGTGCCTGCCACAATGCTCGGCTATTTTTAGAGACAGGGTCTCACTCTTGCTTAGGCTGGTCTTGAACTCCTGAGCTCAGGAGATCTGCCTGCCTTGGCCTCCCATCCACTTTGGGGATCTTGTGAATAACGTGTCTATGAGTATTTGTGTATAAGCTTTACTGGGGACATGTGGTTTCATTTCTCTTGGCTACAGACCTAAGAGTGGCATTGCTAGGTAATATGGTAATTTTTTGTTTAATCTTTTGAATATTTGCCAGACTGTTTTCCAAAGCAGTTGTTCCATTTTACATTTCTATCGGCGGTGAATGAGAGTAATGATGTCTTTGCATCGTCGCTAACACTTTTTGTTTGCTGTCTTTTTGACTGTAGTCATCTCAGTGGGTATGAGGCATCTCATTGTGGTTTTCACTTGCATTTCCCTGATGGCTAATGATGTTGGGCATCTTTTTTAAAAACTTATTGGTCATTTGTATATCATTGGAAAATGCCTTTTCTGAACCCTCCAAACATATGGTTAAGTTCCTGAAAATACATAGAAGGGGGGTGGATCTTGTACCTGGCAGGAGAAGGATCTGTGAGTGATCAAGGCCTATGGGAAGGTGGAAATGAGAGGAACAGAATAATACAATCCTGGATAAGGCACCAGAGCCTGAGGAACAGCTTCTATGGCTCTGTGACAGTTGTTTTTATGTGTCACTTGGCTACTCCCCATGCTATGATCTGAAAGTCCGTATGCTGCAATCCTTACCCCCAAGATGATGGGATTAGGGCTGACTTGGTCATGAGGGCTCTATATAGGATTAAGCGCCTTTATAAAAGAAGCCCAGAGACACCCCCCATCCCTTCCACCATGTGAGGTTACATTGAAAAGACGCCATCTAAAAAGCAGGCCCTTGAACTTCAGAGCTTCCAGAACTGTGAGAAACAGTATCCATCATTTATAAACCACTCAATTCATAGTACCTTGTTACAGCAGCCTGAGCCTAAGACACCCCATTGTTCAATCAAGCGCTAACTTAAGTGGGACTGCGAAGGTGTTTTGTAGGTGTGGTCAGCATGGACGACCACTGCATAGGGAAGGAAAGGAGACAGTGCCAGAGAGCACGGCCGCCTGATCCCCTCAGCCAGGAGGCCTCACGCGCAGAGCCGCGGCTTTCCCGAGGAGGACCCTGCCTGTGCCCTGCAGCTATGGCTCCTGATCACCAGTTCCAGCTGCCCCCTGGACCTTGCCGGTTCCTTGCTGTACATCTGAGATATATAGATAGCAGACAGGGAGCAGAGAGCTCTGAGAGATCTAAAAGGGCTTCTTGCCCCTGGTATAGGAAGATGTGGAAAGCATGAGTGATGAAAACAATACTCTGTAAGCCGGTCTAACCCCATGAGAACGACGTGAACTTGGTCATACCTGCCTTTGGGGTCCTCACGTCTTAGATCACAAGTCTTCCTCTGCCATCTTTCTACCCTCGCCCAGCCCCCGACGCTCAGTCTAACCCTGTACAGCAGCTGTGGTTCTCGAGCGAGGGCGTGTTTGCCCCACGGGGGACATTTGGCAATGTCTGGAGACATTTCGGTCGCCTTGATCAGGTGAAGTACTGTTCGTTTCTAGCAGGCGGAGGCTTCAGGTGCTGCTCAACATCTGCCCGGGGGCACAGGAACATGCCCTTCGTGCTGAGGCTGAGACGCCTCGCTCTACAAGTTTACTTTGTGTATTTCTGTCTTCCGGTTGCTGCCTTCCTTAGCAATGGATAAAAGACAGCTGTCTAATGCATCTAAGGGCATTTAAAAGACTACAGGGGCCAGAAACCCTTCACATTACAGACAAGATGAAACTATAAAGTGCAATTTCAGACCTTCTCAAGGAGGATTATTGCTTGGAGCAGAGTTTATTTATTGTTTAAAGGATGGGACCAGGTGGTAGGGCTGTGTAGATACATAGTAGAAACTGATTCCCATGAAGGTTGGTGTACAAAGACCTCAATAATATCTTAATGCCATAAGGCCTTTAGGTGCCTTTTAAAACATTAAAAGTGAGGCTCGGTGCCTGTAACTCAGTGAGTAGGGCACCAGCCACATATACCAAAGATGGCAGGTTCGAGCCTGGCCTGGGCCTGGTAAACAACAATGATAGCTGCAACGAAAAAAATATCCAGGTGTTGTGGCAGGTGCCTGTAGTCCCAGCTACTTGGGAGGCTGAGGCAAGAGAATTGCTTAAGCCCAAAAGTTTGAGGTTGCTTTGAGCTGTGACGCCACAGCACTCTACCAAGGGTAACATAGTGAGATTCTGTCTCAAAAAATAAATAAATAAATAAAACATTAAAAGTGATCTGTTTTATCTTCATTTGTTTATAATGGAATCTTTGTGTAGGAAGGAATTGCAGAGGTCATCAAATATACCTGCTAATTTATTTGAACATAATTATCATAATGTTTTATATTATAGTATAATAAGGGACTTGTCACTAAGCCTCAGTTTAGTCTAGAACACTCATTACCTTCTGAAATAACTTAATCTCTACCCGCCTGTAAACAACTCTGTCTGTTAGAAGTTCTTCCTGACTTTGAGATAACATTTTCAACTATATTAACCCGCTTAGTTGGACTTTAGAAAATCCGGTTATCTGTGTATACATTATTATTAGAAGATTCGCCCAGGGTTATGGGATGCCACAAAATTGTAGGGGTTGAAAATTTGTTCCTTTTCACCCTCTTTTTACAGATGAGTCTTACAACAGCTTTGTAAAAAATCGAAGACTAAGGAGAGCAGGTTTTTGTAGTGGAGGGTGCTGAAACTCAGCGATCAGTCTGGGAAGAAGTAGAGGAAGGCACAGAGGCCGGGGTGGGGGAAGCCTTCCGGCTGGTCTCTCCTTAATCTTTTCATATCTTCAAAGTCTTGTTCCAGATATCTGAGTTTTGGCAAAGTGCAGTTTGCCCTTAAATTTGCAGGCTGCATGGCTTTGGAAGGAAACATTTTCTCGTGGGGGGGATGTTTCTGATCCCCTTACACTTACCTCATCAAAGTGTTCTCATTCTGCCTGTTTGATGTCTGAGAGGCCCAGTTAGGACCTCAGTTTATTAGCCTTGTTAAAAAGAGTTTCTTTCCTGCAGAAACAGGGAAGTTACATTTTGTAGTGTGTAAACCCCTAAAGTCTTTCAAGGATCTGGACCAATTTGTAGTTCTAGTCTCAGAAGCTCCTAAACTCTTCCCTAACTCACTCCCCAGTGATCTTGGGAAATCAGTTCACACCTGGGGTCTTGGCTTCTCCATTTACAGCCTCTGCCTTTCATGAGGTCAGGAGAGTGATTCCACTGTGTGTCTGCGATCTGAGCTTTTGGTAACCTTGATTTGTCAGTCACCTTTTAAAGGGTTCTAAAAAAAGATTGCATTCTAACAAGTCCTGGGACCATCTCAACAACTTTCTGGCGTGACTGGCTCTTCTTTAGAAAGGAAAATGTTGGGAAACCACAGTCATGGAAGTATTCATGCCTTTCCATTTATAAAATGGGAATGATGAAGACCAGCCAACTTCCCAGGATCTAGGATCAAAGTGGTTAGCAATGCTTTGGATGCTCTTTTTTTCCTGCTCATTTAGTCCTGGTCCTCAGATCCCTCAGGTTCCCCTAGACACCTTGAGTATCCTCCTGCCTCTCTGTCCCCTTTTGGGGAGTTTTCCCTAGGATTCCTCTTGCCAACTTACCTCATTGTATGTGTAACTTCACTCTGTAGCATATCCCAGCCCTTAGCTAGATCCTGGAAAAATCTTTGTCTCATATTTATACACACACACACACACACATATATATATATATTTGTGTATCTATATTTATATCTGTTTATACCTGCATTAGTCAAACCATTCCACCCAAGAGGAAAGGACAATAAACTCCATCAGAATAGCACTTCCGTATTCAAAAGGGTATGAACTAAACCAGACGACCTTTCCAGCTTAACTCACCCAGTGTCCCACATATTTGCTTCATTTCCTGGCAGAGCAGAAATTTGTCCTATACTGGGAACTTCTGTTCCAGTGGGTCCACATTTTCTCCACAGATAAATTTCCAAATATTATCTTATGCCTTCCAGGATATGATCATTTTATGAATAAATCAAGTAGCAGTTTTGTTATCTTCTACCAACAAAAAGTTTTATTTACGTAAGTGATCATATAATCAATTCCAGCTTTTCAAGGCTTTCCCCAGTTTTTCTTTCCCATTACAAAAAGCTCCAAAAGGTAAAAACATGCTTTTTTTTTGTTACTTGCACCCCTCCCCTAGCTCACAAGTTTATAGGACATCTGTTTGTCCTTTTATACCAAAAGGGACACAGTGTTCATATGTCTGGGTCTCTCCTTCATGTCTTTACCTCACTACCATGGTGGCATTTGTCCAATAGATACACATCCTTTTATGATATAATAAGGCAATAAGGAACTATCATTGTAGGAGACACTTATGGACCTCTAGGCAATTGTATGAATAAGTTTAGCAAACATTTATTAAATGTCTCATTTTCCAGAGAAAAAAAATACAATGAGAAACTAAACTTTATATATTGATAATTCATTGACAGAAAAAGTTAATTTTCCCTACTCCCTCTTCTGAATCCCTGTTTGTACCACGCAATGTGTTCAGACATTTGACAAAAACAATAACAATCACCAAGTCTTTGTAGTGTGATCAGTCATGATTGATGCTTATACTAATAGGGAATCTCTCCCACTCACTCCCAGTGATTGAAAAATCAGAACACAATGTATTGGCAACAACCTGGGCTTTGCTAGCTAGTGACCTTTCCCTCACATGATTCAGTTGAAAAGGAATTTTCTGCCTGAAAACAAAAGACTCTAGTTCAGCATAAATGTCATCTTATTATTAGTTCTGCTTTGGCTTTCCTTATATGATGGTGATTTAAACAATTTGATAATTTTATAAAACTGTGGGAATCAAAATCTCCACGAGAAATTTAAGAGTGTGACCATAGAAGTCCTAATGCTTCCCAGCCTTTGATTTCCTGACTTTAAAAAGTTGATAGATATTTAAGAAATTTTTCTTTGTAATATGGGAGCAGTAATAGATGCACCGGATCAACATAGGTGGTCAGAAAACTGGACATCTTAAATTATACTAAAATGTGGTATGCAGCTAATTAGCAGTCTGGAAGGGTGAGCAGGGGCTGATATAATAGCAGAGGGAGATTTCAAGGAGGAGGTGGTACCTGAGCATCCCTGAAGAATGGTGAGATGTATTACTGACATAGAGGGAGAAATAGTCTAAAACCATGAAGTAACAACCACTCATAAAAGTAGAAGTGTTGCAAGGCATAGTGGTTCATGCCTATAATCCTAGCACTCTGGGAGGCTATAGCAGGAGGATAGCTTGAGGCTAGAAGTTCAAGATCAGCCTAAGCAAGAGTGAGACCTTCTTTTTCCAAAAAAAAAAAAGAAAGAAAGAAAGAAAAATTAGCTGGGTATGGTGGCATGTGCCTATAGTCTCAGCTACCTGGGAGGGTGAGGCAGGATGATCTCTTGAGCCCGGGAGTTTGAGGTTGCTGTGAGCTATGTTGAGACCACTACATTCTAGTTTGGAAAACAGAGTAAGACTCTGTCTTCTGGGGGGGGGGAAGAAGGAAGAAATAAGGGGGTTGGAGGAGGAGGTGGAGAAGGGTATAGGAGAAAAAGAGGAGAAAGAAGAGGAAGAAGAAGAATTATTGAACTTAACATACAACAGATTCTTTCACCAGAGGAAAAATTGTTGGTAAGAAACATTTTATATAAGATTGGCTGAAATTAACTCTACCTTTACTGGTTTCCTAGAGACATACCATATATTTCTCCCCAAATTCCATCTGACCAAAGTCTATTAGAAAATTAGAGATGAAGATGATTTACAGAGTTGGCTAATGGACCAAACTGAATTCTTATAGATTGTAGTGTTTATAATAAGCATGAGAACTACTGACTTAATTCTTATATGTGTACTTTCCATGGTGTCTTTTTAAAAAGTAGAAAGCCCAGCTTTTTTCCAAGAAGAAACAAGATTGAAAGGGAAATGAAAAAGAAGCATTTTTGCTTCATTTCTTAGCTTATTTTTTACCATATTGAAACCTAAGTCCATCTGACATTCCATGGACCATTCATAAAAATCCTTATAAAGTGTATCTATTGGAAAAATCCAATTATCTCAATCCTACCAACTTTTATTTGTAATTTAACATGTAGTCATTTGATTCAGGCATGCATAAGATTCAAATTGTTGGATAACTACATTTTTCTGTGATTATTCAGGCAAAAGGACTCTGTGTGATTACATTACAGGGTGCTTTGGGAGGAGTTCAAGACAATTTTGTGTTTTGCACAATGCCCATCTTTCAAGGGCATGCCACAGGCCATCCAAAGAGCACTTGTGACATATTTGCTCCCACATGCAGCTTTTTTTACAGGAGCAGCTACAGCAAGCAACTAAATGCTTTGTCAGTTTTGTCCAAAAATAAATGAAATTTTGCTCTATTTCAGGCTTAAAGTAGAAAATAAAGTATGAAATTGGATGCTCAAACCTGACCCAGTGCTATTTTGGGACTTAGTTAAACCACAAGAGGAAATTCCCAGGTTTCTTTCTCAGCTGATACTAACTGGTTTTCATTTTCCTTGGTTCATGGAGGAAGCAATTCAACATGCTAAGAGTGACTTCAATGCTTCATACTCTCCATGTTTCCTTTGAAACCATCAGCTAAGATTCAGGCTTTTTCGGAACATTGTCCAAGACACTAGGAAGATTTTTATTTATTTTCTTCCTTTGCCTTTTTCTGATGTCTACTATATTTAAAAGTGCTGCAGGAACAACTATTCATGGACTAAGCAACCGCATTAGGCCTTGCCAGCATGTTAAGGTAAAGAAACTACATGCCAATGGCTATTTAAAAGCATCAGCTTATGGAATTCTGCTGCCAAATTCATTCTTGCTATTTACTTTGCCCAGAAAGTCATAGGCTAATTGTTTAAGTCCTACTGTTTCTTTAAGGCCCTCTTCAAGTCTCACCTCCTCCCAGTCTCTATCCCAATTACAGACACCTTTGATGATCACTGCTTCATTTAAACTTATTACAGTTTACAAAATTTATTGATACATGAGCTACTATAAATTTGTTAAATCTTTTAATATATGTGCTTTATCTCCCCTTATTCCTAAATTGGAATTGAGTATAAATTGACTGTTGTTTCTGTCTCATGGACCTTATAATCTGGGGAGACTTCTACCTGAAAGCAATGACAGGAAGGGATGCAAGTATGCTATAGGGCACTGTGGTGACCACTGGGGGTCTAGGAGCCTGATGGGAGACATTATGAGTCTTTAAGAAATAGAAGTGAGCCAAATAAATACAGAAAGGAGCAAGACAGAACAGAGTGGACAGAGGAGATTAGGGAAGCAATGGGACAGGAATGGCCAAGGAACCTAGGACCTTGAACCTATTCACAACTGAGAACCTCTGGGGGATTCTAAGTAAGGATATGATGTCATCATAGTTAGATTTCAGAACTACTGTGATAAGTGAAGCATTATAAGGTGGTTTGGAAATCAGTTAGATTGATAGAAAATTACCCCACACAGATAAGACCTAACTGTTCTTGGGGAAATAGTTAATTCAGGGGAACTTAAAATAATAAAATAAACCGTGCTTGCTAAAACATTTGCTATATGGGTTAAGGGGGTGTAAGACTTCTTGGATGACTCAGGATTCTGACTCATGTAACTTGTCATTGAATCAAAAATGATGCATGAGAATAAATAGGGAGCAAAGGGTGAGAAGTAGAAGAAGTGGTAAAGGAGGAGAAGGAAGTGTGGGAAAGGGTTTGCAAGATGAGTTCAATTTTGAACATGTATTTTTGACATAAGTTTTTGATATCTAAGAAGACATTAAAAGTACCTGTCAAAAGGGAGGTCTGACTGGAACTTTATGTTTGTGAGTTATTAGCAGAGAGGTGGAGATAAAACCATGAAATTCGATACGATTTCCCAGGGAAAGCAAAGTGAGAAAATGGCCAAGGGCAGAATTCTGGGCAGGGAAATAATTTAAACCACAGACAGAGGAAAAGGAATGGTAGGGTGGAAGAAAATCTGGGTGACTAGATTGATTGGAGGTAGATAAGAGCAAGGGCCAGAAATCCAGAGGAGGGATGAGTCCCACTAGATGATGGTGTTAGTTTCCCAGGGCTGCAATAACAAGTTATTACAAACTTAAAACAACAGAAATTTATTATTTAAAAACCCTGGAGGCTGGAAGTCCAAAATCAAGATATGACTAGGAAATCAAGATATGATATCCTACCTCTGCAAGCTCTAGGAAACAATCCTTCCTTGCCTTTTCTTAGTTTTTCTTGGTCCCCAGGTATTCTTGTTTTTTGTTTTTTTTAATGGCTGCATCACTCTAGTCTTTGCCTTGGTGTTCTCATCAGTGTGGGTCTCTGGGTCTTCTCTTTTTATAAGGACACCTGTCATTGGTTTTAGGGTTCACCTTAATTCCAGTATGATCTCTTCTCAATCTTTAATTAATTATATCTACAAAGACCCTATATCCAAATGAGGTCACATTATGAGTTTCCAGATAGACATGAATTTGGAGAGGACACTATTCAACCCATCTCAGTGGTCAAAAACTCTATCTTACGGCCTTCACAGACCTATAAGATCCTTCACCCTCATCAGAAAGCATGACAAAAGGCCGAGAGTGGTGGCTCATGCTTGTAATCCTAGCACTCTGGAAGGCCAAGGCCAGTGGATAGCTTGAGCTTATGAGTTCAATACCAGCCTGAGCAAAAGCGAGACCCTGTCTATACTAAAATAGAAAACTGAGGCAAGAGGCTCACTTGAGCCCAAGAATTGGAGATTTTGGTGAGCTATGATGCCCCTGCACTCTACACAGGGCAACAGCTTACGACTCTGTCACAAAAGAAGAAAAACATAGCTGGGAATTGTGGCTGGTGCCTGTAGTCCCAGCTACTCGGGAGGATGAGGCAAGAGAATTGCTTGAGCCCAGAGTTTGAGGTTGCTGTAAGCTAGGATGCCACGACACTGTACCAAGGGTGACAAAGTGAGACTCTGTCTCAAAAAACAAACAAAAAGAAAAAAAGAAAGGATGATGAAGTTTTCTGGGAATTTCTCAGATCTATCAAATAGAAGAGAAGATGAGTTTATTGAGAGAGAGAGAAAGAAAGAGAGAAAAATGGGCTCTACAAAGAAACAGAATTGGAGGTTATCCTTTACCAGTTTTCTCCCCACGACACATTTAGATGTTCCCTCTTTCTGTATAGCACAGGATATGCATCACATGATTGTCCTAACACACTGCTAAGACACCCCACAATCAGACTTTGGCCCTATGAGTCAGCAACACAGAAGAGTCAAAGGAAGGTTGTGGTTGTTGGGTTGGGGCCATAGTGTTCATATTCCCAAACGGTTTTTTCCTGAAATTTAGTATCTAGATTGTCCTTTTAAAGTTAGTCTCTTTGTGGTTTCCCTTGTAGTTATTATAGCTGTATATCTCTCATCGATTAAGACAAAATGCAGAAGTTATTTCCCAGGAGTACTGAAGTAATGTTTAATGTATAACCATCTTTATACTATCAAAGATGTACTGGTCTCTGAACTAGTACTTCATAAAAGACAAATCCCACATACATAAAGAAATCTGAAGATCTAATCCCAAGTTGTAAAAGAAAGACTTTAAAGTTGGCTATATTCTTTAGCTAAGCACTATATTGGAATTTCGGTTGTAACCCATATTAGAAGAAAAGCAAATGAAGGGGCTGAACAGTTATATTTTGGCAGAGAGAGAAAGTTAACAGATTTTTGTCACTTAAGTAAACATTAAGGTTGAGAGAATCTTTCTTTACCAGATTTCCTGCCACTACCCAATAAAAATACAACAATAAATCAAATCCAGTAGGATTAACCCTGAACAATTATTGTAATCAAGGTCTTTTTTCTCTCCACCTGCTCAACAGGTGTGTTGAGAGTGCAATGGTGACCAAAGTATGTCATAAATGTGAATCTCCTAACTATCATTCATGTTGGGGCTAGACCTTAACAATAGCTTTGACTTGGTGTTACAAACATTTTTGTGATGTTTTAATCTAACGAGCATTTATCTGGCAAAAGTCATTATTAATAGTGTCACTTATCCTCTTCACCCAGCCTCCCCTTCAAAAAGAATTACATTGATGTTGTTCACTACCAAAAGAGTGGAAAAGTCCAACATAGACCAAACATTAAGGAGTTTAGCTGTTACATTTCTAGAAGGACTCTTTACATGTCAGTTTCAAAGGCAAGAGTAGTTTTAGCAAATGTGGACAATGCAATATGAACAAAATCAGGATTTAACTACATGATTTAGAACAGGGATTTCAAAGTTTGGTAAGTGAGTGCTCCCTTCCCACACCCAGATACTACTAATAGCATTTTTCCTAATGATCATAATAGGGCAGAATGTTCATACAGACAGCCACAGAAAAACAAAGTTTGCATGTTAGGGATGTATTACTATTTCTACTACAGTGGCTTCTGACCTGGATGGATTGATCCTATTCATAGGGTGGAGGGATAGAGTGATTTTATACTAGTGTGGTCAGAACATGGAAGAAGATCACAATCCACACCTCCATCTCTCTAACTTATCACCAGAATGAAATTCTGTCACAGAGGTGCAGTGCTTTAGAAACACCATGATCAGATGTGATCATCCATTATCCCAGCAAGATGTGGCTTGTTGCGGCACTGCTGGACAAGAATACACAGGGACCAAAAGGGTAAGTTACTCAGGGTAATTAAATTTAGATAAATCTGAGAGAAAGAAAACAGACCAATAGTGGGCCCTGTCTGTGCTGGGCAAAAATGGTTGCCCTACAGTGCAGTGTGGTTACATGAGCAGGGCAAGGGCCTCAGCTAAGAGGGACCCAAGAGAAGAAGGTGGGATGTTCTGACTCTGCTCAAATAAATCTACAGTCAAACCTGCTGTTGTGCTTTCAGTTGATGGCAGGTGAGTTTATATGAAAATAGGATGTTTGCCTAAAACGTATAGGTGGCATGTTGGCATAACCTGAAGCAGTCTACAAACACCTGAGTTATCTGGTTAGTGCAAACCAGCAGTTTAAAAACAGCTAACAATATTTAAAATGTTTCATTTGGTACCAATGGCCATGTCATGGTAAATTCCAGAGAATATACATATGTATAAAGACCAGGATCAGGGGCACATTATTGTGACTCTGGATCAAAATGGTCCCAGTCCCTGAAGGTGGATGATTTAGCTGAAATGCTGACTGAAGTCCTAAGATCCATCTCAATTTACAGAATTGTCTCCTTTATACTTAATGAATAAAGAAGTTAGCTTTTAAACTAATCACAGAATATTATGACATGGTAGTTCCCACTTATGATTGAGAATGTTGCAAAAATTTGAAAAGGCATTTTGGAAGATTTGCATTTTTAATCTACCAAAAACTGTTTTCAATATTTAGGTCAATAAATAAAATAATTATTTTAGCATTTCTAAAATATTATAGCTTAGGGGGCCTGATTGCATATTGAGTATGAGCAATGGGCAGTGGCGATAAGGAAAGAGCTTATGACTCAGTCATAGCTCACATTCTTCATTACTCTTCTCAGCATGCTAGCCCTAGATGGTATTAAATATCATGATGCTTAGTGACAATGCATTAGTAAATACAGGAAAGTATGTGGATTTTTGATGTTCACATATAGTTAATAAATGTAGTGGGAAAAAAAGATAATGAAAATCTACACAAGTTGCTATTTACCAGGCTTATAGTTTCATTGCTTTAATAAAGAATCCTATATAGCACATCTGAAATTTCAAAATCAATTGCTAAACAGAACAAATTATTATGGCAATAATACTTTTTTTATTTATTAGTAATAAAGGTTATCCATTCTTATACTCATTAGTTACTAAGAATTATCTATAAATGCCACCCTTAAAGGTCACTTACTTTAACATTTTAAAAGGAATTTTATGAGTATGTATATATATAAACACACACATGCATATATATATATATATATATAAAACACATACATAAATCAATTGACTTTCAAAACATAAAAAGCAGAGATTTCTATTGAACAGTGCTGTTCTGTCAAGCCAGGAGATAAAGAACAAAGAAATGAGGGTTTAAGAATGCTGTTCCAGCAGCCAGGCAGTTAATGGAGGAAGTGAGATTTGTGACGTAACCCAGATGAGAGAAGGGGAGACAGGAAGGTGGCTAATCTTCATCACTTGAGACAAGGATGTCAATAGTAAATTGATAATGTTCATTTGATAGTTTTATATTTTAATAGAGCACTATATCTAGACTCATGGTGATAACTCATATAAGTGCTAAAGATAGAAATTCTTATTTTTTATTAAATCATAGCTGTGTACATTAGTGGAATCATGGGGTACAATGTGCTGGCTTCATATACAATCTGATATATTTTCATCCAACTATTTCACATAACCTTCATGGGATTTTCTTGGTTATTTTATGAAAACATATGTATTCTGCATTTAGTAAGTTTCACCTATACCCTTCTAAGATGCACCATAAGTATGATCCCACCATTTACGCTCTCTCTACCCATCCTTCCCCCTCCCCACCCCTCCCTTGCCCCATTCCCCATATTCTTGTGCTATAATTGGGTTACAGACTTCATATTAAAGCTATAAATTAGCTTCATAGTAGGGCTGAGAACATTGGATACGTTTTCTTCCATTCCTGAGATACTTTGCTAAGAAGAATATGTTCCAGCTCCATCCATGTAAACATGAAAGAGGTAAAGTCTCTGTCTTTCTTTAAGGCTGAATAATATTCCATGGTATACATGTACCACAATTTATTAATCCACTTGTGGATCAATGGGCACTTGGGCCTCTTCCATGACTTAGCAATTATGAATTGGGCTGTAATAAACATTCTGGTATAGATGTCTTTGTTATAATGTGATTTTTGGTCTTCTGGGTATACACCAAGTAAAGGAATTATAGGATCAAATGGCAGGTCTATTTTTAGATCTCTGAGTATTCTCCAAATGTCTTTCCAAAAGGAACGTATTAGTTTGCATTACCATCAGCAGAAGTGTTCCCTTTTCTCCACATCCATGCCAACATCTCTGGTTTGGGGATTTTATTATGTGGGCTAATCTTACTGGAGTTAGATGATATCTCAAGGTAGTTTTGATTTGCATTTCTCTGATGATTAAGGATGGTGAGCATTTTTTCACGGGTCTGAAGGCCGTGTGCCTGTCTTCTTTATAGAAGTTTCTCTTCAAATCTTTTGCCCATCCTAAAATGGGGTCACTTGTTCTTTTCTTGCTAATACGTTTGCGTTCTCTGTGATTTTTGGTCATCTGTATGTATATACCCAGTAAAAGAATTATAGGGTCAAATGGCAAGTCTATTTTTAGATCTCTGAGTATTCTCCAAACATCTTTCCAAAATGGATGTATTAGTTTGCATTCCCACCAGCAATGTAGAAGAGTTCCTTTTTCTCCAAATCCATGCCAACATCTCTGGTTTGGGGATTTTATTATGTGGTCTAATCTTACAGGAGTTAGATGATATCTCAAAGTAGTTTTGATTTGCATTTCTCTGATGATTAAGGATGGTGAGCATTTTTTCATGTGTCTGTAGGCCATACACCTGTCTTCTTCAGAGAAGTTTCTCTTCAAGTCCTTTTCCCACCCTGAGATGGGGTCACTTGACCTTTTGTTGCCAATATGCTTGAGTTCTTGTGTATTCTGGTTATTAAACCTTTGTCTGAAGCATAACCTGCAAATATTTTCTCCCATTCTGACGGCTGTCTGCCTGCTCCACTTACTGTGTTCTTAGCAGTGCAGAAGCTTTTTAGTTTGATCAAGTACCAGTAGTGTATTTTTGATACTGCTTCAATTGCCTGGGGAGTCCCCCTCATAAAAAATTCACGGAGGCCAATTCCCTTGAGAGTTTTCCCTGCCCTTTTATTCTAATATTTTCATACTTTCATGTCTTAAGTTTAAATCTTTGATCCAGTGAGAGTCTATCTTGGTTAATGGTGAAAGGCATGGGTCCAGTTTCAGTCTTCTACAGATCACCAGCCAGGTCACCCAGCACCATTTGTTAAATAGGGAATCTTTTCCCCACTGAATGTTTTTAACTGGCTTGTCAAAGATCAAATAGCGGTAAGTAGCTGGGTTCATCTCTTGGTTCTCTATTCTGTTCCATACATCCACCTCTCTGTTTTTGTGCCAGTACCATGCTGTTTTGATCACTATTGATTTATAGTACAATCTCAGGTCTGGTTGCATGATCCCTCCTGCTCTGTTTTTATTTCTAAGTAATGTCTTGGCTATACGAGGTTTTATCTGATTCCATATAAAACAAACTATTATTTTTCCAAGGTCTTAATAATATGACAATGGAACTTTAATAGGAATTGCATTAAAATTGTATATTGCTTTGGGCAATATGGACATTTTAACAATGTTGATTCTTCCCAGCCATGAGCATGGTATATTTTTCCATTTGTTGACATTTTCAGCTATTTCTTTTATTATAGTTTCATGTCTTAAGTTTAAATCTTTGATCCAGTGAGAGTCTATCTTGGTTAATGGTGAAAGGTATGGGTCCAGTTTCAGTCTTCTACAGGTCACCAGCCAGTTCACCCAGCACCATTTGTTAAATAGGGAATCTGTAGAAAGACTTATTTTTTCATTCCTTCACTCATGCACTCATTTAATGTGTTCTGATCCCACCTTATTTTACACCTTATTGTTCTGAGCAAAGAGGATTCCCAAATGAATAAATGAATAAGTTCTGTTCTTGGTAACTGACAATGTAGATGGAGTAGACAGATAAGCACTCAAATAGCCAAGATCCATGTGATAAACTGTGTTACGCAGCCTTTATGCCTAAAGCTGACCCTGCGTGAACGATGAAATGGACTCCTTGTGATTAAGATGGAACACACCAGAAATGACATTAAGCAGCATAATAAGAAGAGAGGCTGGTCATGCATCCCTGTATTGCTAAATACCATGAAGATTTCTCCCTGTAATTGTGTAGAAACAAGCCCTTGAAAAACATTGTTTCCCAGCTGACCATGGTGGTCTGCTAATGCCAGCTATTGGACTTCCTGCACCCCTCCTCTGGCCCTGCTAGCAGCTCTGATTGCAGGGGTGACCAGCCTTATAAACGTCTTTCCTGATAAATAGCCACAGACCCCAAGCCAGTTCCAGCAGGCCTACAGACAGACACTGAACACAACATCTTTATACCTTCTTTATGTCCCATGGTTCACCTTTTGACATAAGGAGCCAAATTCTACCCCATTTGAAAGTTAAAACTCTCCTCTAAAGTAAACATAGAAGGCATGTTACACACATTTTACTCATTGTGTGTGGTCTTAACTTGCCTCCTAAATATTCATAAATTCACCAGTGACTGCTAAATATGTATGTAAGACAGACTTTCAAAGGCATAAAGGCTAGCTTTCCCATCTCTTATTCAGAGTATGTGCTTTTGGTGTCCCTGGAGGCTGCATTCCCCAATCTACAGATTGTCTCTGAATAGAGTTTTCTCCTTTTCCTTCTTCTGTAGATCTCAGGATACTTTTAAACAGAGACTGTGGGTGACACTGGCCCTGAGGGATAATGTATCTCAATCTTGTCACCTGCCCCCAGCTGGGGTGGTGGTCATTGTCTAGAGCAACAGGTCCTGGACATGTGGCAGAAACAGAGATGTGGAACCCATTTCTTACACAGGAGAAGCATGCTCAGGTGGGACCTCCAGAAGCAGCTCGCAGTACTGAAGAGGCAGAAGCAGGGCCATGAGGAAGAAAAGATAGCACTGCCATGTTAGTGGACAGTAGGGTTGAGTGGGAAGTCAGAGAAAGGTAAGAGTTGGAGGAAGAAGAGTAGTTTAATCAGGAGCATAGATTTGGAGGTCAGACTCCCAGTTTGGATTAATGCAGTTTTTTGATTCTTCAAATAATATATAGTAATTATTGAGTATAACTCACAAATTCCCCATATGTAAACATATATGTACATGTATTCTCCCCAAATTCTGCCACTGGCCAGCCAATAATAGTATGATTTTGTTTTTCTTAAAATTATTTTTATTAATTTTTTTTTTTAATTTTGAGAGAGAGTCTCACTGTGTTGTTGAGTTGAGTGCCATGGTGTCAGTTTAGCTCACAGCAACCTCAAATTCCTGGGCCCCAGTGATCCTCCTGCCTCAGCCTTCCAAGTAGCTGGGACTATAGGCTCCCACCACAATATCCAGCTAGTTTTCCTATTTTTAGTAAATATGGGGTCTCACTCTTGCTCAGGATGATCTCAAATTACTGAACTCAGTGAATTCTGCCTTGGCCTCGTAGAGTGCTAGGATTACAGGCATGAGCCACCACACCTGGCCTCCAATGTGATTTTGGATATATAGCTGTTTGTCCACTTAATGGCTATGTAAAGTTAGAAGGATTTGTGAGAGGGAGCTAGCTATGAATTAAATAGAAATGGTAAGATAAAGCCAAATGATAGACATCAGGAATCTATAAGTGTTGAAGCAATAAAACTGGAAAATTAAGACAAAAATAAGAAACACTGTGTGAATGTCTAGGTGGCTGTGAAACTGGATCTAAGAGATACAATGCAGAGATAAGAGTGACTCATGGATCCTGGGATGGCTGACACATAAGATAGATCAATAAATATTTATTTTGTAGGAGAACTGTTGAATAAACAGGTCTTGGCAGGATTTGATGACATTTGAAGAACTTATTTCTCTTGACCCTAGGACCTCCCACTTGGGCTTGGTGTTTGAGAGATGGGTCATGTATGCTTTATTTCAGGTTTCTGGTGCTTCAGGCCTGAAATTTATTAACTAATCCTTCTCCCTTTCTCTTAACCCAGATTAGACTTACCAATGTCTAGAATTCTGGGGGTAGCTTCTCTGAGTGGAGATCTTGAGTTATTCCTGTCTCTCTGACTTATAGCTCACAGCAGGGTGTGTGTTGTGTTCTACTCCAGAACCGAGAAACTCAACTCTGTTCCTCTGGGTGCTTGTATGCAATCATACCATTGGCTTATGCATTCTGGTGTGGTGGTCCCGTACAAACAAGTCATTTTGATGGCTATGTGTCTACAAATATTGTTTACTGTTATGCCTTGAAATCTCTCAAATAAATGGAAATAAATGTTACCTTGAGGTCAAGTTTTTCCAACAGTGTGTGTGTGTGCCTGTGTGTGTATATGTGTGTTATTTAAATTATGACACAACACCTTTCAATTTTCCTGGATGAGTGTTACCCAAGAATGTCTCACACTTAGGGTAGCAAACAGCCAATCTGTACTTGTGAATTCATAGTGTAACAGTGAATTTCAATTGCTGTTTGGCAATTTTTTTTAAAGATTCTTAATTATTTTTGAAAGAAGTTCAAAGCATAGTAAGTATACATATTAAAATTAAAAATTCTTTAAATTAATTATATGGATAAATCATTGTTATGATAAATAAATATTTTGTTATAATAAATAAGCACTGGCTTATTTCTATTTTTTTCATATTTTGAATTTTTATTAAATTATAACTGTGTACATTGGTGCAATCATGGAGAACAATGTGCTGACTTTATATACATTCTGAAATATTTTCATTGAACTGTTTAACATAGCCTTCATGGCCTTTTAATCACTATATGAAAACATTTATATTCTACATTTAGTAATTTTCACCTGTACCCTTCTAAGATGCACCGTAGGTGTGATCCCAACAATCACCGTCCCTCCACCCATCCTCTTCACTCCCCTTCCCTCCCTTGCCACTTTCCCCATTTCTTGTGCTATAACTGGGTTTTAGCCTTCATATGAAAGCTATAGATTAGCTTCATAGTAGGGCTGAGTACATTGGATA
>CAUYON010018884.1:0-36561 GCA_963573935.1 Arctocebus calabarensis
GATGGGTGGAGGGAGAGTAATTGGTGAGTCCACACCTATGGTGACTCTTAGAAGGATACAGGTGAAACTTACTAAATGTAGAATATAAATGTCTGAACACAATAACTATGAAAATGCCATGAAGGCTATGTTAACCAGTTCGATGAAAATATTTCAAATTGTATATAAAACCAGCACATTGCACCCCATGATAGTATTAATATACACAGCTATGATTTAATAATAATAAAAAAAAAATAAATTAAAAAAATGAAACTTTGGGGCTGGGGAGGATTAGAAGGATTAATACATGGAAAGCACTTGGTACGGTGCCTGGCACATGATATGTGCTTGGTTAAGTGTAAACTGACACTATTTGCTATCATGATCCCATGTCCTTACAACTCTGGGGAATAGATCCTTCCATTTGCTTTGTCGGCATTCACTGATGCTTTTCACTGTATGACGACACCCAACAGCTATTTACAGAGAATTATGTCTTGTGCCAGGGACACAGGGGAAAGTTACCGAGGCCCAAAGGGAAAAGCAGACGCAACACCCCAAGAATATGAGATGTAAGTCTTCATTATTAGTAGAGATGGAGTGCCCGGTGAGGTCACGCTGGGGAAGGCATGTCAGACAAAAAGACCTTTGGGTTTTGAAGGCTGAATAGGAGTTTACAGATGAGTCTTGCCTAGTTCATAGCACATGTTCCAAAAAGAGCTAGCGGCTAAATAAGGCAGAGTAGAAAAGCTTTCCAACATAAGAATGGAAATGAGAATGTATGGTGTGTTCAGGGATAGAGAAGGGACAGGATGTGGAGAAAGAGAAGGGAGTATGTGAGCCTAACAGCAGGAAAGTAGGTTGAAGCCAAGTTAGGCATACTCAAGAGTCGAACTTTATTCACAAGTTTCACAAACCCAAGTCAGAGGAAGAATGACAAGTAGGAGCTGGGTTTAGAAAAATGGCTTGACTTGCACAGTAGGCAAGGCAGGGATGAAGACAGGAGACCAGGGAGGAGGCCACAGTAGCCCTGTCTTCCTTTGCCAACTGAGCCTGCTCTCCACTTGCCCTTGAATTGTCTTCCTGGTATAGACGTTCTTACAGTCACACCCCCAGAGACCCCTGACTCCCAGCTATTCTGATAAAGACACGGTGCCCACAGCTACCTGCTACCGGAAGAGGCCCCCAGACAAGACCGTTTGGGGAAATGTTCATGTCTCCAGACAAGTCCCCGGTTGACAGACAGAATTGGGCTGACAGACCAAGTTCAAGCCATAAACTGGAAATCCCTGATAAACAGGCTTCTGGAATTCCAGCAAGTCGACTTCTCAGCACTATGAGTTCGCCTCTCTTTCTTCTCCCTCACTCCTCGAAGGTGCCCTCTTGCCCTCAGTTCAACCCAGGGCTAGCAGATTTCTTTCCAAACGCAGGTTGTGATGTTCTGTGTCATGGACACCTGAGAATTCCCCTGTGGCTCTGTGACTTACCCAGCCCAATCTCAAGCTGTGCTCTGACCTTACCATCCTGGCAGAGATGCTGTCTACACTGCCAACACCGCCCTGCCCATCTGCCCAGCAGCTGGGGTCACACTTAGGCAGCTGCCACAGCAGACACTAAAATTAGGTGACCCATTAGACCCTAGGGCATGGTAATCCGCAGGTCATCCCCCCCCAGCCCAGGACTCCAGCCAGGGCAGAACAAGAGGAGCCCAGCATCCCCTCTTAGACCTAGGGAAACTAAGGCCTGGATTCACAATTATTAAATCATTTAATAATTGTTCCTGGATGAAAAGTAATACATCCTTCTTATATAAATTTAAAATGTATTCCATTAATAGGTGAGAGAATTAAAAATCACCATCACTTGAGCTAACCTTCACTTGTATTCTGCTATTTCCCTCCTTTGTACAATATTGTTTTATGCCATAGAAAACACATTTTACAGATAATTTGGAAAATATTTCTTCCAATTATTCCAAATAATTTGGAATTATTTTTACAAATCATTAAACATTCTTCATACATATCAATTGGGTCAATGCACAACATTCCATTTTATTAAAGTGCCATAATTAACATAACAAAAACCTCCTGTGGTTGAACACCTAAGTTGTTTCCTCTTTTGTGTTATTATAAACAACATGGTGGGAAACATTTAGGTGGATGAATCTTTGTCCCCATCTATGAGGACTTCCTCAGGATGGATTCCAGCCAGTGGAATGAATGGGTCACAAGAGAAGCACATTGTAAGGCTCTGATACAGACTTCCTCCTTCTCTCCAAAAGGCTAAACCACAGGCCAGCCTTTGGTAGCCACCTCTGCCAGCTCTGGGCATTGTTTTTTTCAGCCACAGTTTGCTTATTCCTGGGATACTTTCTCTCCGAGGAAAGTCAGTGTCTATAAAGCCTGCCTGTCCAGCTCTGTAACCACATGTACCTCGTTAGTGCAAGGCTGACCCCTGGTTTCTTTCTCCTAAAATAGCCACAACATCCAGGAGACAGTTAGCAATCAAGTCTTAGGATCCAGGAGACTCAAAGGTGCTGCCCCACAGTATTTTGTGGGCCTTAAATTAGGGGTCAAAATGAAACTCATTGGCCAGGTCCTTCCAACAGCCCTGAGGACCTCTCCTACTCTCTTCCCCAGCTCACCCTGATGCACACACCCAGAAAACAACCTCCTGGGGGATATCATTCACCCCTAGCAAGGTTAACCAATGATCCAAAGTATGACACCAGACCTAAGCTAGCAACCCAGAAAGCAACTTGGCCAAGAATTGAATTGCCTTTGCATTTCCCAGCAGAGAAACTAAACTCAAGGCTCAGTGTAAATAGTCTGTCTCTGGTCCGACATCAGCCTCGCTTGCAGTTATGGATGGCACTGCCTATCACCCGTCATAAATACAGCCGCTCAGCTAAACATAGCCGACAGCTTTGTGCCAATAACCTTTGAACCACTCAAGCCCAGTGTCAATTGTATTTGTCTTCAAGCTGAGGTTTACTCTAGACTGTTTGTTAAATCAGGGCTCATCTGCAGAGATAATTCAAATATATTACAGGCACCAGGCAGCCATGAGGGCCTCCCCATCACGGTATCACCGGGACTCCAGCACAGAGGCCTACAGGGCCCCTGAGCACTCAGCACACTATCCAGGAAAGAGCAAGAAACAGGAGCAAAAAGAGACCTAAAGCCAGGACTGTATGCCCAGCTCTGCAGCCAGCTCTCTGTTTGACTTCAGAAAAGTCACCTGGCCATGTTTTCTCCTGAATGAAGGGAGTACCAATTCTTCCAAAACATGGACAAACTATTTTTGTAGGCCTGCTCACATATTAAATCAAGCTGCATGAAAGAAGTGGCTCTAGAAAGTGGTAACTCAGGAAGTGCAAAAGTGCAGAATGGGTTCCCACCCCTGGAGAGCAAAAACCTACAAGAGCTGGTGGGCTGAGCAGCACCCAGTGGGAAACCCCCTTACCTGATTAGGAAGGGGGAGTTGGGGGAGGTTCTAACGAGGTATACCACCTTTTTGTTTTGCTCCACATTGGAAGAATAAGAGTTGTCTTAGGCCACACATTAAATACACAAACACTAACAAAAGCTGATTAGGCCAAACGTATTAGACCACCATGCATACTTTTGGTGATATCCAACACTATAGATAAGCAAAAACAGTCCTTGCAAAATCAGCATGTGGCTGGAGGCTGCAGGTTGGACACCTTTGTTCTCGATAGTTATGATGTAATACATAGATACTTTTAAAGAGAATGTTGTTAATGACATAATAAGGAGAAAGCCACACTGCTTGAAATAGGTGCAGTTGCTGTGGCCACTGGGACTGGGCTAATTTGTGCAGTTTGCATTTCCTGTGTGCTGCCACATGCCAGGCTCTGGGCTGCTGCCAGGGAGACAAGGAACTCAGGCAGGGTCCTCACACCCACAGCCAGGATCCCTCCACACCCATTCTAACCACCTCCACTCACTCACCTTTAATCTGGGGCCCTCTCAGACAGGACCCCGAGTCTCCAGTGCTCTCACTACTTGAGGGTCTTTGCCCAGCCGTGAGCTTCCCATCTTGCAGGAACCCAAACATCCCCCCTCAAGAAGTGGGACAGAGACCCAGGGAAATACCTCACTGTGCCTCATCTCATGCCTATGAAGCTGTAGGCTTGACAGCTCAGGAGGCTAGGACAGGAGGACTAAGGTGTTGAGGGCTGTGTTTAGATTATGTCTCATGAGCCTCTCTTGAAAATGGAGGAGAAGAAACTCAACAAGGAAAACCATCAAAAAAAGAAGGGACAAAGAGTGAACACAGCTGCCTACAGAGGAACCAGGCAAGCTGCACGACCCCAGGCACCCAATATCTATGAGCATCTATCTTTAAAATGGGGAAAATATGCTTTGTCCAAAGAATCACTGCAAAGATCAGGCCAAACGGGACCATCAAAGCCTTCTGCATCCTGACATGTGCCCTACCACCCAGCAGGGATTGTTGCTATGGCGGTTGTTCTTCCTCCCAATCAGGAGGCAAAAGCTCCAAGTTCTGCTACTTGGTCTTCTTCTAATTTGCCGTGAGACCTCAGGAGTATCCCCCTAAAGCCCCTGGGCATCACCGGAATAGTAAAAGACTTGCACGAGGCAATCTCTAAAGCCATTCAGCTCCTACACCGTGGTGTTGACTCTGTAATTCGAGTTCACTACAGAGCCCCGTTCATGGCAAGGCCCCCTCTCCCCAGAGAATCAGCTCAACCCCCCACCCACCAATACGATGGGAAGATGTTGGCTGGACTGGGGTCAAGATGTCATCATCACTCACCTTTGGGAGCCTTACCCCTATCTGGGGATGTGGGACCAACCCCTCCAACTTCTACTTCTTGTCTCTGCTGGCATCTGGGAGAAGGGAGGAAAAGGTCACCCTGCTTAGTGCCTGGACCATCTCTTTACCATCTCGGTACCTGGAGGCGGGGAGAGAGCAAAGCAGCAGTGCCTTCGCTCAGAAGGAAAGGCAGAAGACATTTATAAATGACCCTCTTAGCTGTTTACGAGACACCTTCTGAGAGAAAGCAGAGGCGGAGAAATAAACTTGAAGTAGGGAGACCTGGCGGGTGTCTGCGATGCGCTTTGATAAGCCAGCTACACCAGCATTTCTCCTCTGTTTTTATGGCCACCTTTACAGCCCTGTGTTTGTGACTCTTTATCAGGGGCCGGAAGGAGAGAGTGTGCAAGACCCAAGGCAAAGAGCCTTCCCTGGCAACTCCACGAGCAGATACCACCTTGTCTGGAAAGCTAGATAACCCCCGTCTCCCTCCCAGCCCAGGCACCCATCCGCCAGACACCCATATCTGGAGTGGACAAGAAATTCCTGAGGACAGCAGTAAATTTGCAGATCCAAGCCCTCCTGGAAGCCCTAACTGGGCTGAAGCCAAGTAAAAACAAAAACAGGGCTGGGGCTGGAATTGAGGTTCTCCTGAAACCAGTCAGCCCCCATCAGGACACTATGGAGCCCTCATCCCAAACCCCACTAAAGTTGGGTAGAGTGTCTCAGGGATCCCTCCCCCAGCATAACCCAGCACTTTTCAGTGGGGCTGGAGTCACACCGAGGTCAGGGCTGGGGCTCTTTCATTTCCCCTCCCCCAACACTTTCCAGGATTGTATAATGGTTAAAAATACAGAGGTAGGAAAAGATCCTGCATCAGGCAACCTAGGTCTAAATCCAGGTCCTTCCTTGCTGCCTGAGGCAGTAACTCCTTCTAAGCCAGCGGTTCTCATCCTGTGGGTCCCAACCCCTTTGGACTGTATTAAAGGTACGCGGCATTAGGAAGGTTGAGAGGCCACTGCTCTAGGCCTTTGTTCTCTCATCTGTAAAATGGCCTATGCAAACAGCTCCTAACCTTCCAAGACACACAGAAGGAGCTCAACAAATAGAAGCAGACTTTATATTAAGCAAAAGTAGCCAAGATGCCAGAATTCATTTTTCCAGACTGGCTGAGCCTCAGAAGCCTGAAATCTTCATATCAGCCTCATCCATGACAGTGGCAAACCTCACTGGCCCCTAACATGGGTCATGTGCTTGGGGGGAAAGGGAATGCTTCAGAGATGGAGGAGAGGATTAGCCCTGAGCCCCCAAAAGCCCATAATCTATGACCAAAACTAAACCTACAAAAACAGCATATGCTAGATGTAAAACTCTGAGACTGTACCAAGGGCACTGCACACAGTAGGTAACACCATGGTCAAAGACGGGAGGCTGCAGAAGGCTTTTCAGAAGAGGGGCCACTGAGCTAGGCCTAGAGAGTGAATAGGAGGTGGCCAAAAGAAAAAGGAGGAAGAAGCCACTCTCCGCAGAGTGATTTAGGCTGACATTGGGTCCTTGGTAAGCCCCAAGGAGAGGAGGCTTAGAAAGAGCAGCAGATGGTAGCATCTAATCAGCAAGAGCTGAGAATGTAGGCTGGGCAATGCCAGCCTTGTGCCTAGGGTGCTGACTAGAGTCTGTGGCTGGGACTTTGGGGGAACTCTTTTTGGATCACAGCAGAGGGGAGGATCCCTGGAGACCAACGAGGATGTAGAAGGCAAAGCTGGGGATATTGCCTCTTCTTGGTCCCTTCTGGACCCCAGGGAGCCTGCCTTAGGTCTGATGCTTTATTTTTATTTTCTTTGTTTTTCTTTTCTTTTTGACCTCCTGCCCTCAGTAGAGTGTCATGGCATCACAGCTCACAGCAACCTCAAACTCTTGGGCTTAAGCGATTCTCGTGCCTCAGCCTCCCAAGTAGCTGGGATTATAGGCGCCCACCACAATGCCTAGCTATTTATTTGTTGCAGTTGTCATTGTGGTTTAGCTGGCCCAGGCCAGATTTGAACCCGCCAGCCTCGGTATATGTGGCTGACGCCGTAACCACTGTGCTATGGGCACCAAGCCAGGGCTGGTGCTTTTTGAGGACAGCCCCAAAGCCAAGCTAGATGCCATGGAGGGCATCCCTGATGACCCTACAGGTCTCCATGCCACCGTGGACCAGGCCACTAGCACCTGCTGCTGTCGACCCAGGCATCTTGCACAGGAGAACAAGCTGAGACTACAACGTGCGCACTCTGCGCATGTGTGTGCCTCTGAGCTCTTCTCTGCCTGCCTGCGCTGTTCCTGGGCAATCAGAACTCTCAAAGGCAAAACCCACAGCCTTCTCCTCCTGCCTGGGCACAGTTCAGTAGACGTGCTGGAGGCTAGGCCAGCCATGGTCCCAGCAGATGCATCCCCTGGGCTCCAGCTTCCATCTCCCTACCTAGCCCACTCTTGATCTCCCCCTTCCACCACCTTCACCCCTCACACTCCTGTATTTCCAATCCCTCCTCCTGTTGTGCTAGTGGGGGGCAGGATGCCTGTCTGCCATTCACCCCAAGCACAACTTCAAACTATTCTTTTAAACTTTCTATTTTGAAATAGTATCAATTTATAGGAAGTTGCCAAGATAGTACGGCAGGCCCCGTATAGCCTTCACTCAGTTCCCCCCAGTGGTTGCATCTTACATTATTAGCACAACGTCAAAACCAAGAAACTGACATTGGTATGAAGTGTCTACACAGTTCCATGTCATTTCATCATGTGTATAAATTGGTGAGGTCACCACTGAACATCAGCACCGCGGTCTCCTCTGCCTCCTTGACAACAGCCCCTCGCCTCCCCACTATCCCCAGTTCTTATTTATTTTCCACATTTAAATTTTTGTCATTTTGAGGATGTTACAGAAACAGAATCATACAGTATGTGGCCTTTTGAGATTGGCTTTTTTCATTCAACATAATGCCCTTAAGAGTCAGCCAAAAGGAATCAAAAGTTCATTCCTTTTTATTGCTAAGTTTTGTCCCATGGTATGGATGTACCGGTTTGTTTAACCATTCACCTATTATAGGACATTTTAGTGGTTTCCAGCTTTGGGCCATGGCAAATAAAGCTGCTATGAAGACTCGGCACATGTCAAAACACCAAGCATCTGCCCCATTTTTAAACTGTTTAACACTTTTCTTGAAAATGCAATTTTAAAGTGGCTCATGTTTATGACTTAATCATGTTTACAAGTTTATACCAACTTCCTCCCCAGAGGCTTTCCTTTTTTAAAAGTATGTACAATAAAACTCTTTTAAAAATCAAATCAAGATGGGGAATGGAGACTGAACTCAAGAAATCTAACACTGGATGTGCTGGTCAAACAGTCCACACCTGAGCAAGGCAGGGAGGGTGGGAAGAGGACTTTCACTTCCCTCTTTCTACTCTCCTACCACCCAGCCCCATCCCAGGCCTGCCAGAGAGTAGGACTCCAAGCAGAAGTGTGAGCAGGATGCAGGGAACCCCAGCAAACAGTTCCAGAATTTGGCAGGGCCCACATCCCCCTGTCCTCCGGGATAGAGGGTGTCACCAACCTTCCCTTGAATCAGTCCCCCACACTTGCAGCCCAGATGCCACCCAAGTCCCTTCTTCCCCTTCTTGCAGGCTGGGGTGTGGATGGCAAACATTAGAGGCCCGATGGGCCCCTGGCCAGGTGAGGGCCCCATAAGGCTGCTGCATAAAAGAAAGTGGAAAGCCTTGAGTGAGCCCTGCCCCTCTTAGCCGATGAGGTGCCCAGTCCACCCTTAAAGTGAGGTGCACAGCCAGGGCAGCTCAGACATCTGGTGATAGCTCCATAATAATTCTGGGGGCATACAACAGAGCCTAGGACAAGAGAGAACCCCCAGACTCTCTCCAATAGGGCTCCTAACCACCTCTCCTACTCCTGATGGCCCATGGCAGGGGGCAGGGGGCAGGGGCCAGGGGTGCTCCCAGGAGAATGCAAGGCACAGGGGATGTTGAACTAATGGGCAAGCGGTGAGAGATGGAGGAGTGCAGAGCCTAGCCAGCAACCTGCTGAGGGACCCAGGGTCCAGGCCCTGGGGCTGTCTCCACTCAGAAAGAAAAGAACATATTTCATCAAAGGGAAGGCAGGGAAGGCCTTCCCTGTTCTCTGCCAGGAGATGTCCTTCCCCTGCTCAGAGGAGAAAGCCAGGGGAAGAAATATAGCCCCCCTATAGCCCCCCTGGCCTCTCACCAGGACCTGCTCAGCTGACTCTTGCCCCCCTTCCGACCTTCTTAGAGCCTCAAGCCACTTTTCAGCACAGCCAGGCTCAGTGGGTCCCCATTGCCTGGGGAACTCCTTGTCCTGACATTCAGAGCCCAACTGGCCTTCCCAACCTAGCTCCTTTCACACCTCCATGGGCTGTGCCACACTGAACCAAAGTGAGCTCACACGTACACAGACACCCCCACATTCCATAGCTCTGTGTTTGCCTGTGCTGTGCCCTCCCCTGGACGCCCTCCCCAACTGCTCTGAAGGAAGTCTCACCAGGATCTCAAGGCCCAGTGTGAAAAGTTCCTCCTCTAGGAAGCCTTCTCTGTTGCTGTACCCCACCTGAGTTCATGGTCAAAGGGGTGGGGGATGGCCAGAGCTGGCTGGACAAGGGTGAGGATCCCATGTTACAGCTGACCCTCCAGCACGCCTGTTCTGCCCTCCTCCTTTGCAAGAGTTGGCCATACTAGTCAGGACTGTGGACAGAGAGAGAGAGAGATCACTCTGAGCCCCCCAGCTCAGGGAGGAATGCTGGGCCCCCTCTCAGCCTGGGCAAACCCAGGTGTCACAAGCTCCCAGGTCCCAGTGCCAGACCAGCTCTGCCTCCTCAGAAGCTTTGCCACTGTTGACTTTAGTCAAACTTCCTGGTTCCTAGAGGAAGAGGGACCTTGGGATGTACAGGTCACACTGACCTCCCACGTACCCTCAGATGACCCTGTATCCAGGGGATCCCAGGGAGACACAGCTCAGTGGGGAGGAAGGCTACCACCAACATGGTATACCAACCTATGGCCCACGCTCTGGTCAGCTGGTCCAAAGTGCATGGAAGAAGATGGTGATGTGTTTTGGCAAAGGACACAGCCTGGGGACAGAGCTCATGGAGCCTTCAGGCCCAGGCCACTCCCTTTCTCTCCCTATTTATGGCCCCTTGGAGGCTGTTCTCCCCTTTGTTCTGCCAAACAAGCTCACTCCTGACTCCCAAGTCAGCCAGGGACTTGGCAAACATTTGTCAAGACTCGTCCCCTCACTTTGTATTTGTCTACTCAGCAGAGATCGGGGCTCTGTGCACAGACAAGTTTCCCTCCAAGACTCAGCAGGAGCCCCCCCATCCTCTGTGGCCACAGTCTTCACCCCAAATATACCAAGGTGGGCACCTCCTTATCCACCAAAAGTCCAGCCTCCCTCCACCTGGCCTGAAACGCCACCATTATCCCTCAGTACCATGCATTCCCCCTGGGGCAAGAATATATCCAGGCCCTGTCACTCAGACAGTCACACTAAGTGGCAAGAGTTTGAGGAGTTTTAGGGGGGGCCTATGAGGACTCAAGGTTCCTGGTGGGGAGTGAGCATGACTGGAATCCAGCAGGGGGAGGAGAGCGAAGGCAGGAGCTCCCCTCACTGCCTCACCCCAGCTCCAGCGTCCATGGGAGGGGCTGCCCCCACCCTGTGGCTAGGACTCACCAAAATGGTCCCACCCAGCCAGTCAAGGTCAATGTGCCCTGATCAACACTGACAGCCCCCAGAAAGGCAGGTTCTCTGGGGAGATGCCAGACTCTGATTTCATAGTTAATGCCAGGGAGGAGACAGATAGAGCCTCGGAGGCCAGAGACATTACAAGGGGAGTGAGTCTCTGGGCCTCAGTTTCCCTTATACATAGTTGGAACATAGAAGGGAGCCCATTCTCCTGGAGGCCATGGCTGCAGCCACAGCACAAGGACAAAAGAGAGGGAGCAGCCTTGGACACAGACCCATGAGCCAGGCAGACATCTTCCTGAGCCCTGACATCTTTGATTCTTGGAGACAGAAACAGCCCCTGCTCTACTGCTTTGCTTTGAAAACTAAAGGGGAAAAATGCACAAGAAGATGTCAGCAAAGGCCTGGCACACACCTGGGCATCTAATCCCTGAGAGCTGGCATTATTACCATTACGTGGGACCTCAGACATGTCAGCGAGCCTCTCCAAGCTCAAGTTTCTCATCTGTAAAATGGCGTGACAGCTGGTTGTGATGAGGAAACGGCCTGATACAAAGAGCCCAGCTCAGACAGAACATACAGCTAATACTCCAAATATGAACATTCCCCTCTGCACATGTCTAGTAGGTATTCAACAGATGCTTGCTGACTCGTATCACAAATGGTTAATGGGAAATTTTAAATGAGCAAGGAACAGCAGGCCCATGAGTAATGGACAGGGGAAGCCACCTGGCCACTCCCTCTGAGGCTGGGTGGGACAGTCTTATAAAGAGCATCCTGCAGCCCAGCAGACCCGGGAGCTCTTTGGGGGTATCTGGAGGGCCAGAGGGGCTGTTGAGGAAGCAGATGAGCAATAGGGGCGCACTGCCTTCCTCTATGAGGAGTCCTAGCAAAGTTTCAGCTGAAAATGTGCCCTACCACTAGAACTAACCCAACTGCTTTGTTTTCAGGTGAAAAAATAAATAAATCTCAGAGAGGTCCATGGCAAGGAACCTGGCACCTTGGAGCCATGGAGTCTTGCCTATTCCTCGTGGTAGCTGGTGGGGAAGGATGACACAGGGTGTTGTGCCCCAGCCCCAGATAGATCTGAACCAGCCTGCTCTTTACTAACTTTGGCATGGCCCTACCCCTACCTCAGCTCCAGGGTAAACCCCTGCTACCCACAGGGTTCAGCAGAAAGGTCACCTCCTCCAGGAAGCCTGCCCTCACCACTGGGTTAGGGATCCTATCCCTGTTCCTTGCTCCCATGGCTCCTAATGTGCCCATTTCCAAAGATGCATTCGTCTTTAGATCCAATGCCCTGTAAAGGAGTACACTGGGATTGTCAATTTCACCTGGGTCCCTGGCACCCTACTTAAGGCCAGCACATAGAGTAGGTATTGACTGAAGGAATAAAGTATGGCCTCCTTTGTCCTCATCTGTAAAATGGGTAGCTGCCACCTCCCACAGTGAAAAAAGTGGGCACTCACTGTAGCTAGCAAGTCAAGGGCTCAAACAGCAGGGGTCCTTCTCTGCGGTCCTGAGCAGGTTCTGAGGTCAAGCAGTGAGGCAGGCACCACCCACCAGGTTCCTCTGCCAGGGCAGATCCTCAACCCATGAGCAGAGGCCTGGGCTGGGCATGTGGAGTCTTTTACCAAGACTCCAGGTCACCTCACCCATCAGAGATGCCTGTCAGGCCAATGCACAAGAATATTTATTAAGGATTTGCAGAAAAAGGAAAAACACAAAGCATCCTGCAGAGGAAAAGAGACCACAAAGCCCCAGGGATCCTGTAGAGGCTCCCATAGTGGGCTCCAGGCTGACCCCAGGATCTACCAGGGCTGTTCACAATGGGCTCCTACAGCCATGAACCAGATCCCCCATATATGGAAATCCCTGTACCTCACAGCCCTGCAAGGTAAGAGCTCTCAGCTGCCTCCCAGTAAGCCTGACTACCAAGGAGGATGGGGGCCACACAGAGCATCTCAAGTCCCCAAGTTCTATCCCACTGGGCTATGAGTGAGGCTGGAGTGCCAGGGTGCACAGCTTGGACTGAGGCAGTAGCAGTGCAGGTTCCCAAACCACCCTCACAACTCTGCACAAAAGCACACTCCCACCTCACTGTGGGACAGGGCAGCCAAGGACGCCCAGGAACAACAGAGTCACTTTGAAGCTACCAACCCTGTGCACCCAAGGTTCCCGGGTCGAAGGGAAGCAGCCCCACAGCACTAAGGAAACATCAATATTCCATGGGGCAGCTCCCTCTCAGTCTCCACTCATGTTTTCAATTGTCATGAAACAATTCAGAATTTCCCACTCAGGGCTAATAGGCGGCCATCAGCCAGTCAGCCAGTGTAAGCAGAGGTAATTATTTTAAAAGCTTCTGACAGGACTGTTCACTGCACTGGCTCCCTAAATTGTCTGCCTGCACTAGTGGCTGTGCCCCTTTAGGCCCTGAGCACCCTGTGTCCCTGTGCAGCAAGCAGACAACAGGAGGGCTGCCGCTGAGGCACTGGCCACAGAGCCTGTGAGTGGGAGACAGGACCTACAGATGGGTAAACTGAGGCCTTCTAAGGGGCCATGACATCTCCGAGTGAACAATGTTGCAATGGTCTACTTCTGTCTCACCGCCTCAAATCCACCTCCACTCTCCAGGCAGAGCAGTCTTCCTCAGATGCCTCTGACCAGGTATCCCACTGATCAGACTTTCCCTCTTTGCTTTCAGGATAGCATCCCTCCTTCGTAATGAGGGCTGCTCTGCTATCTGCTTATCTGCTCCCCACTTGATTATCCGCTTCCTCGACTTCCTCCTCTCCCATGCTCTGTCTCCTCACCCCTCCCCAGTCTTTCTTTTAGACTGTTGAGGGCAGCACAACTTCTCTCACCTGGAGCCTCTGCACATGCTGCTTTCCTGGGGTGGGGGTGGGGGTAGGTAAAAACAGTTACAGGCAACTCCTCAGTAAGTCACTCAAGCCCCTTCAATAGCAGGCTGCAGATTTCCTCTCTCAGCGCTGTACTCCAAATATGGCTACGGGTTTGTGTGTCTGCCTCCTTTGTACAACCTGAGTGAGCACGAGTCATCCATCTCTGTATCTCTGCAATCACAGGCACAGAATAGGTGCTCTCTAGACCTTTGCTGACATGAAAGGTGCCTGTCCAGGAGAGTTCTAGGCCAGGTCTCTTTCCACTATTCTATGCAGGTGTTTGACAGGACTACTTGAAAAAAATACTTGAGATGCCCAAATAGTTTCTCTTTTTGCTTCCGCTGCTAGGAATCTCAGAGTACAGTAAAATAATGCTCAAACACATTAATATCGTGCCTGATCCTAGAACCTCTTCTCTACTTTTAGACACTCCAACTCCCTCCTTCACACAGATGAAAAAGTGAGTACAAATAGATTCCCTTCTTGCTCTATGGCTCCATCCATGTAGGTATTCTCCCTTCAGACTTCCTGCTAGCCCGCCACCTCTCCCCACAGGTGAGTGCAGGGAGAGTTCTGATGGACTTCAGACTCTCCCAATAGAGCCCAGGCCTCTGATCTCATTGAGGTTGACTCCTTCCTCATCCCAGGAGCAGCCTCCTGAGAACTTTGACAGAGCAGGAGCTTCTTTGGAAATAACCCTTTCCCTGCCACCAACTCAGAGAACTTGTTCCAGATAGCCACCAGGATTCTTGGGGGAATGTGGTGAGTATTCCTTCCCACTCTTCTGGGTGGAGCCTGTGATCCTGGCTACTCTTCCTCACAAACTGATTGGCTCAGGAGTGGGCAGCCAGCTGCACCCACCCAGTCAGCATAACCAAATCCCCTTGCCCACCCTAAGGCAGGTCCTATGAGCAAAAGAAGCTCAACCCTATCCTCCAGAAGCTTTCAACTGGTAGAGGCAACAAGTTCTAATCACTCTTGATACAAATATTAATTTCCATACTATTGCAATGAGAGCTATGAAAGGAAAGGACACTCCCTACGCTCACTTATAATTGAGATAAGAAACACTGCTTGAAGAATTATTATGGCTTTCTACATAACTGTGGCTGAACACACTTGCCCATTATATTTGGTGTGAACTGGGCAGCGCCTGTGGCTCAAGGAGTAGGGCACCGGCCCCATATACTGGAGGTGGTGGGTTCAAACCCAGCCCCAGCCAAAAAAAACTCCAAAAAAAAAAAAAAGAGAGAGAGAGAGAGACAGAGCATATTTGGTGTGAACCCACGGAACAAATGCATCGTAGAAATTTGTACCAAGGAGAAAATTTTCTATTTGAGGAAGTATGGCAGTTTGGAAGAAGAGACAAACCAAATGTGTCAGCGAATTCTCCTAACCCTTTTTTGATCAGTCACCTGGAAGCTCAAAGCTAAAGAGATACACAGGAACTGTTGCTTTGGCTACTGGAGGATCCAGCCCCAACCTTCTGTTCTCTGATTCCTGATTCATCAGCTTTCACAGTAAAAACATATGTGACCCAAGATGTCAAAACCTAAAGAGAAATTGCAAAAAATTCTTTTTGGAGAAGCAAAAATAAGATTACTAAAAGTGTATTTTGGCCCACCCCAGTTCACCAAGAACTTCCAGACTCCCACTCCCCCAGCCTGCCCAGTGTGCCTGGGCCAAAACTTCCTGGTAGCAAAGCAGGGAATGGGACAGGTCCACTAACTCAGAACAGGGCTCTAGGGTCTTTTCCTGCTTACCTTAATCAACACGACCGTGCTGCTAAAAGGAAACAAAAATAAGAGCAAATTATTGTAAAAAGCAAAGCAATGGGCAGGTGTCACCATTAGCATTCAGCCTCTCTGCCCACAGGATTCAAGGCCAAGTCTCTCACCCTCATCATTTCATCCATTTATCAAAGAAGTGGGAACTTTCATCATTTCATGGATGGGGAAGCTGAGGCTGGGAGAGGTTATGTTACTTGCCTAAAGCCACACAGCTCCGTAAAAGCCACAGACAAGATTCTAACTCTGGCCATCAGGTGCCAAAGGCAGAGTTTTGTGGCACCACAGACCTTGCCTGGGAAGGCACGCAGAGAATCTCACACATGCCCAGTGACCCAATGGGAACAAAACTCAGGAAACTGCTAGTGCACAGGAGTAGGGAGGTTATGATTTCCTGATACACACAGATGCCCAAGTAAAAGCTACTCAGCAGTTAGGTGGCTGCTTGCCCCCATAACAAGGGTGAAACTCGCAGTAGTGCCCAAAGGTTTCCCCCTCACTTCAGTTAGGGGGAAGGTTGCTGGAGACAAGGTCAGAAGTGTCTTAGCTAAGCAGCTCTCCCACCAACAGGCCATTTACACACATAAAACAGCCACTGGGGAGGAGAATAAGAGAAGTGAGGTCTAGAATCCCCACTGCTGCTGAGTCCTAGTCTGGAGATTCCATTCCAGCCAGGCAGTCCTCAGGCCCGTGTCTGCCAGGGAGCATGGATTCACGGACTTGTATCTTAGGATGCTGGGTACCGAAGTCCCACACACCCACCGGAGAGGGATTCCCGCTGTTGAGGGTTGAGAGGAGGTTGTGGAGTTCCCATAACTGCATGTCAGGGTTCACGGGCCTAAACGTCCAGGTCTCAGTAAGCTCGGGTCTGACCGGCTTGTAGCTTTGGGGTGGGGAGTGAGAAGTGAGTCTCTGGTCTCCGTGTTCCGGAGCCAGGCGACCCTGGAGGCACGGAGGAGCAGGGCGCCAGGGCGGGTGCAAGGCGGCGGCCTCTCCCGCAGCAGCTGTCAGCAAGAACCAGGCTGGGAGGTGCTGCCTGTGAGGCCACCTCATGAAACTTTAATGCCCAGCTGCCGCGCTGCCATCTCCGGGCACCTTGCACCCAAAGCAGCCTTTCTGGAGCTTGTAGCCGGATGTCGGCCTGTGGCTGTCGGCAAGGCAAGTTTGTCGGCTCCTGTCGGTCCCAAGAGTGCCAGGCCACACGACTCGACCCGCCATCCCATCCCAAAGTCCCAACAGCCGCAGGCTCAGATTGGGCTCTCGCGGGAAGCAGGCGTGGGTTTGGCCCGTTGGTCTCCTCCACGAGGTTTCATGCGCAGGGTTATCTGGCCACTGGGCAATGCTGGAGAACACGGGGGACTGAGGGTGGGTGAAGCGCAGGCTCCTAGTTGCCCTCCGTCCTGCCCAGCTCCCAGTGGCAGGCAGCCTGGAACAGGCTGTCCGCGCCACAAGGGTCGAGGCCTCCCGGTTCCCCGGCCACAACACGATGACCTCTGGAGGATGTGCAGCGTAGGAGTTGGATGAGGGGGCCAAAGAAGTATCTATCTCCCTTTCCTCGCCAGCCCAGCCCCTGAGGACGGGGAGGGAGGGAATCCCCCTAGCAGGGCAGGTCGAGCGGTTGCCCCTCCCTAGGACCCCTAACCCTATACACAGAGAAACTCTAGGGTCTGCCCCCACAACCTCTGAAGCTGCCCAACTCTGCGGAGCGGACTCTCCCTGCCAACACGCAAGACCAGCTCCCTCCCTCAAGCTGAGCAGAAAGAGGAAAGGTACACTCTCAAAACCCCGGCTCGACAGTCACCTGGCTGGACCGCGAAACTCTGACCAGACCCCGACTAAACCGAAGTAGGGCGGCCCCTCACGAGTCAGGTGGGAACCTGACCCCGGGGAGAGAAAGCGCGCCGGGACCAGGCCGGGACCCGCAGTTGCTTCGTCCGCGTGAGGCCGGGCCCGGCCCCGGCGCGCGCTGTCCCAGGGTGCGTTCCCCGGCACCGTGAACCGCCCGAGAGCCGCGCAGACCCCAGCCTGCGCCCCGAGGGAGACCGGGACCCCTAGTCAGCAGAACCGCGCCGCCCCCTCCCCGCTGATCCTGGCGAACGCTTAGCTTCCCCTCCCCCCTTCCCGCCTCCCCGACCCGTGTCCCCGCCTTCCCCGCGGGCGACGGGCGGCGGCGGCAGGAGGAGCGGGCCGAGTCGAGGCAGCCCCGACTTTACGCGCTGGGATGTAGCGAACCAGCGAGGGCCGAAGCAGCGCGCAGAACCAGAGACTGAGCCGGCGCCGGGGCCCCAGCTGGAGCCGAAACCTCAGCAAGAGTCCGCGGCGGGCGAACCCGGAGCCGACGAGCCGCGGACGCAGCGCTGCCCAGGTGGGGTAAGAGACTGGGCTAGGGACACAGGGACTCGGAGGTGCAGGGTCGCAGGGAGGTGGCGGGGCGCAGGGAGGTGGCGTCCGAGCTCTATGCTCTTTGCTCCAAGCGTCTGTCGGGTCTGACCCGCGGAGTGAAACAGAAGGAAATGCGCGGAAGGTCGGGCGCCATCGAGGCAGCGCAAGGAGCTTGTTCCTGAGCCCAGGGCACGGTCACAGCTGCCGTCACCGGGTGCTACCATACCTAACCCATGGGCCCACCCTGCGCTTTGGCCCCGGCACCCCAAAAGGGCAACAACCTCGGGGGTGAGGGCCCGGGCCCCGCGGAGAGCACAACCTGGGAAGCTCTTTGCGGCCCCTCGCAGAGGCACAGGACGCAGGGGGCTTCCGGGAGACAGGGGCAGGGAGAGGGCGGACCGCTGTTCCTCGCCGTGCCCGGGGATCAGGGCTTCGCCACGAGTGGAAACGCTGGGCCCTCTGCACGGCCCGGGACTTCGGCCGTAGCTTCGCGTCAAGAGGGTATTTTGGCTAAACGAAACCGCTTCATTCGTTCGTTCGTTCGGGCAGCAATGCCTCAGAAAAGCAGCAGAATCGGCCGGAGCAGCAGCTCTCATCGTCCCATACCCCCATGTCCGGCTGCCGGTCTCGGAGGTGCCCTCGGCCCACGATGGCCTGCCCTCGCCAGCACAGCTCTTTCCTCCCCTGAGAGAAACCTCAAATTATCCTCGCAAAGTCCAATAAAGGTATTCTCGAGGCTCCTCCCGGGTTTGGTTGTTGGCGCGGGGTCCCTGAGCACACAGAATTCTGAAATTGATCAGCTTCATAAGTCGGAGGCAGATTCTCCATGCCGGGATCGAAGTAATAAGAACCGTAGGCTGGAATACTGATCCCCAGATTTTCCGATTTAGGAATTCCCTGAAGCTAAAATTACTTGAGTCCACTTTTCTATGAACTAAGGCTTAGGTATTTTCTTGCCATCCCTGCGACCTCTGAAAGCCACCAGGGCGGCAGGGAGGAAACCCCAGGTTGTTGTCCAGGTGGCAAAGGATGCATACAGGTCTAGGGTAATGGCTGGGTCTACATTAAGGGCAAGGCTACAAACAGAAGGGTTAACACAGGAGGGGACTTGCTGTCCCCTTGCCCTTTTCCCAAGCTGCTTCAGGCTTCCCCCACCTCTGCCATGGAGGGGAAAAGAGATAGGCTGCTGGTGTGGAGACCAGGCTGTCTGGACTGGAGGATACAGAGAATGAATGCCCTTCTCCCCTAAAACCATCTGCAGGGAAGAGGCCTCCATGGTACAGCAAAAGCTGACCCTCTTCTTCCCAGTTGTGTGAATAGCCATTCTCAGGAGCCAGGAATGGGCTGGGGAGAGTCATGGGCTCTACCAGCCACTGATGGAGCAGCCCACAGCACAGAGTTCCAGTACTTCCTATCTGTACCCCCCAGCTGGTCAGGCTGAAGAGCCCTGTTTGGCAGGAAGCCTCAGACTGGGGTCCTGAGAAGCCAAAGGATCCAGTGAGGTCTTTCTAGTCCCTACCTGAGCACTCTCCTCCTCCTCTACCCAGTAATTACTTGTATTCAAAGAAATAAGTGTTTTTATTGGGGAGGGGGTGTTATATCAGGCAGGAGGAAGTAGGTGGTCCAGGCTGCACTCCCAAAACTGGGTTTTCTAGTTTGAACTTCTCCTAGGCCTAAGAGGCTTAGGGCTGGAATGTCCAGGAGAGCCATGGACAGCCCTGGGGGCAGGCTATGGCACATTCCTTCCTTTTTCCTAAAATACCTCCATTCTGGGAGCAAGAATTAGGGCAGGCTATCCCCATAAGTGGGTGGAAGGATGCTCCCCATGACAGCCTCCCAACCACCCTTTCCAAATTAAATTACTAAACTATTCTTGGGCACAGAGTCTGTTTTGAGTGAGCCTAACTTCAGAAAGAGTCCCAATGGTGACTACTTCAACCCCACAATAGGCCAGTCTCCTTTGCTCAGACTAGCCAGGACCCTAAACTCCAAAATTCTTGAAAGTCACACAACCACTTCTGGCTCTGTATGGTGAAGGAGGAATGGGAAATAGGGCACATGATTCCAGCTCCAGCATGCCCCCTTTCCTCCTCTTCTTATGTCCCACTGAGTGAGCTAGAGGCTGAAGCAGCAAGCAGACAGCTAAGTCCCAGGCTAGACATGGGACCCAAGGCAAAGTGCAGGTCAAGCTTTGACCTTGAGGCAAGAACAGGTCATACAGCAAGGCTGGGGGAACGCTGAACCTCTGCTCTTACTCCTGAAAGAGTGCTGCCTTTGTGTGTTTGTGCGCGATCTGCCTTTGAGTATGCCAGAAGCCCCTAGCCCAAGTAGGATAGCATAACTGGGGAAGAACAGAGAGCATGTCCAGGTCCCTTCTCTAGCCAATTGATCGATCATAGCCTCCTCTCTGTCAGTATTTCCTTGCTCCTTGGTCATTCAGTGCTGCCCAGGAGACTGCCCTGAGCAATCACCACTAGCCTCAGACCTTCTTTGAGGCTCTGGGCCCTTTACCCTATACCAGGCCCTTCACCCAAAACAGTCTAAGGGCTTTTCTATCCACACAGCAAGCACCAAGATTTCCAAATAATGAGACTATTGTGCCTGCCTGGACCACTGCCAGAGGCTTGGGCCCAGAGGGGCACACAGCAGGTGCTCAATAGCTGCATTAAATACATCAACAGTGAGGGACATAAGCCCCTCAGACTGAGCAGCTGGAGCTGCTGAGTCACAAAACAGTCCTCATCCATACAATGCCTGACTTGGCCTCTAGGAGTAAGGGGCTGTGATCCCCACCCTCTGGACACCCATAGGCAGACCATTCATTTCCATGCCCCTGTCCAAAGGTGCACTGTGTTTCCCAACTTGGCTTGACATTTAGTGGGCTTGGAACATACCTCCTATCCTGACCAGCCAGCTTTCATGCCAAACAGCACAAATATGCCTGTACCCAGCACATCCATATGTGGAGGCAGTGAGTGCACTTCTATGTATACACAGCATATATTTGTGGTGTGCAGATGCGTGTGTGTGTGTGTGTGTGTGTGTATGTGTGTATGCATCTGAGCTCCCATGCCTATCTGCACCTAAGATGTTTTGTGAGGCAAGACAGCTACAGGGAGAGTGGTTGGTGAATGGGGCACTTCCTAGCATGTTTCAGCACCCAAATCCTCCTGAAAGGGGGTATCTGCTGCTGCAGGACACTCAGCCAAGAAATGTAGTAAGAGGTGTGGCGGGGCAAATGTTAGGCAACTGTTCTTCCCCATGTCATCTCCCCATGACCAAGACTACATGGAGCAGGGATCTCAACTTGGAAGGAGAAGGCAGGAGTCACTGAGCCTCCTCAATCCAAACTGAAAAGTGTGTTCCCTTTGGGCTTCATCCCCTGCCTCCTATGGCCACAGACACAGAGTTAGAGTAGGGCAGGCCCAGGAAACTGTGCCCTCTCTCCATGGCCCAGAGCTGGACACCCTGGGCCAGAGGCGGGGGGGGGGGGGGGGGGGAATTTTGTGCCTGCCCCAACCCTGTGCTCACCAAGGAGCTCAGTCTGAAGCCTGGGTCTTCCCTGTGATGGGACAGGAACAAGGTGAGGATTCAAAGGCAGAGCCTGTGGAGTACCCCAGATGCTGACACCTGCATGGTCAGTCCCAACCAGAGACCCCCAGGAGGAGCTAAGGAGGCACTGAGACCTTGGCTAAGGGCATTGGGACTGGAAAGTAGGGAATTGCCCTCCCCAGGCCACCTGTCCATAGCTGCTCTCTCTTTGGTTGCTGTGTTTGATGTGGCTAGTTGGCAGGTGAGGGACAGAGAGCAATTTGGGGACCGCTGTGGCCAGAGAAGCAGGTCAGGGCCATACCTTGCTGCCTCATCTGAGGCCTATTTGCTTAAGACACTGAGGTCTTGGGGCCAGTTAACAATTGTTGAGCAAAATCCTTTGACAAACTTCACTGAAGGAGGGGATCTTTTGGATGTGGGAAGGTAATGTCTTTGCCTGTACCCAGCAAAGTTCTATCAGAGCTGCAACTTAGCTACCACTGTGTGGGAAAGCAGCTAGAAGATTGAAGTCTTCCTGGCTGCTGGCCCAGGGTTAGGAGACAGCAGTCACCTGGGCTACCAGGCCTATGCCTGAAGCCCTGGGAAGCCAGAGGACAAGCCCTAGGATGGGGCAAAGCTACCCTGAAGGAGGGGGGAGGCTGCCAAGGGCAACCCCATGCTTGCCAAGGCCAGGGCCCAGAGATTTGGCCAAACCATTGAAAGTGCAAAACAAGGCAAGAGCTACGTAGGAGAGGCTGTGGGGATTGCCTGGGCTCTTGGGGTCGTTTGCTGCACTCCCAGCCAGCCACCTAGAGCCAACAGAAACGTTTCGTCTGATTAGAAACCATCATTTCTATCTCAATCCCGGAAAATTGACTGCGGTGCAGAGAGGGAGACTTGAGAAGCAGCCTTAGGGGAGAAGGTCCAAGCTAATTAGGAGGCAGCATCCGGGGGCCCATTAGAGCGCAGGCTGCTGTCACTCAGCAGGGCTGGGTTCCCGGGAGAAGAGGCCGGGGAAGGAGGGGCGGACTGCCCCTCGACGAGGACACCGCTGGGAACTGCCGGAACGGGCCCCGGGCTTTGCCCCCCGCCCTAGCGCTGGCTCTCAGGCGCCCGCTCCGTGCGATCCTGCTCGGCAAACATTCACTCATCCTGGGCTGTTCGCGCCGGGGGGCTGGGGACTTCGAGGCCGAGACCGGAGTTTATTCTTAGCAATACAAGTCATTTGGAGCCTGAGGTGGCCACGAGCCGCGCGGGACTTGCAGGCCAGATGCGTTTCTTTTGTGAGGTCGAGGGAGAACTCGGTGTGTCACCGAGAAGGAGGGAGAGGCGCGGCGAGGCCGCGGGGGGCGGGGAGGCGGCGGGAAGGTGGCTGCGGAGGGGGAGGGCGCGGGCGAGGCAGGGAGGGAGGGCGGCAAAGAGGGCGCGGCGGCGCGGGCGGCTCGGGGCTGGATTCCGCCCGCGCTCCCTCGCTCGCTCGCGCGCTCCCTCCCTCTCCAGCCCCCTCCCACTCGGGCCCACCCCACCCTGCACCCCTGGCGCAGGGACTGCTGGAACCTGGCGGTGCGCGCTGTCGCTTTAAGACAGACTCTGCCGGCGCCGTCCGGAGCCTTAGAAACCGGCCCCGGATCCAGAGTCGCAGCCGGGGCCGGGCGGGCGGCTGAGGCCCGAGCGGCGGGATCGCAGCGCGGAGCCAGACACCCAGTCGCGAGAAACGGCCTCCGCCGCAGCCCGCCCGGCCCCGCAGCCCCGGGCGGTCCATGGGGCGGGCGCGGCGTCGCGGCGGGCACGGGCAGCCCTGGGGGGCAGCTGCTTAGGCGCTGCGCTCTTGTCCCCGCAGGTCGCAGCCAGGGCGGTCGGGAGCGCTTAGCCCCGTGCCCTGGAGCGCCCTCCGCGGTCCCCACCTCCATGGACGCCTTCAAAGGGGGCATGAGCCTAGAGCGGCTGCAGGAGGGACTCCGGCCACCGCCGCCTCCGCCCCATGACATGGGACCCGCCTTCCACCTGGCCCGCGCGGCCGACCCCCGAGAGCAGCTCGAGAACTCAGCTAGTGAGTCGTCTGACACGGAGCTGCCAGGTAAGCGTGGTTCCCCGCGCGGCGCGCACAGAGCCTACCGGGACTCAGGGCACGGGGACCTGGGAGCAGGGCCTGACGCCCGCGCCGCGCAGCCAGTCTCACTCTCCGCCCCAAGAGCGAAGGGAGCTCCCCATTTCCCGTTCTCGACCTGACGGTGAACGCGGAAATTTACACACACATATACACACGTACATGAAGGCGCTTCCACGCGGTCCCCACCCGCCAAGAGACTGGCAGATACACGAGCCTACAACTGGGGGGTTGGACTGACAGCCCCACTCCATCAGGAACACAGAGAACGCGGGACGAAGTTGGGTTTGCACAACTGGGCGCAGAGAAGCAGCCAGGACTAAGGGACAGGAGCTGATCTAGAAGGAAATGGGGGTGACGGGCGCGAAAAAGCGCCCAGAGAGACCGAGAGTGGGGAAGACATCCTGTCAGTGGGCGACAGATTGAAAAGGAGAGACTGAAGAGAAGGAGCGGGCGGGAAGAGCAAACTGGATTGAGGGGGAGACAACGACAAATAAAAGGAAGACCAAGGATAGAGAGGGAGAACAGGCCAAGGGGTGCTGCGGGCAAGGCCGGCCCGAACCCTGACCAGGGATCCCGGCCCACGTGCACGTCCCGAGCCTGGAGTCTCCAGGCCGCCTAACCAGGGCCCTGACTCGGATCTGGCAGGTCTCCTTCTGCGTTTCCTTTTTGTCCGAGCTCGACCTTTTTCACAGCTACAAGCTGGGCCGGCGGGTGAGGGCGCCGGCAGTGTGGCGACGAATCCTGCCCCGACCCGGCGGGCAGGGTCTCTGAGCGACTCCCCGCGCTCGCGGTCCTAACTCGGCTTTGCAGCCGAGCTCCGAGCTCCAAGCTCCCGCGGCATGGGCGCGCTACCGAGTTCATTGCTTAATCCACCGCTGTTTCTCTCTGCGTTTTTAAATCTGTATTTGTTTGTGTTTTATATCCATCCCTACGTTATTTTCTCTGATGTGTTCTGTTTGGTTCAAAAGTAACCGACGTTGAACTATACTTTTGTTTTCAAAGTTTTAAGTGTGGTCTTTGATTATTTATTAAAACCTAAAGAAATATATAACTGTAGATTGATTTTTTAAAACCAGATCTAGGAGGATGAATTAACAATTTAAACAGTATTTTTTTTTTTATTTTGAAAGCATTTGCTAAGTGTATTTCTCTGGAATTTAGAATATCTACATGCAACATCATTCTTCGGGAGATTTTAAAGTTGACCCAAAATGGCGCATTTCTCCGGGATCTTCTCAAAATCCATTTGCAGCTGTGTGATTTGGGGAATTTAAATTATCTAAATGTAATGTGTTGCTCTGGAATTTAAAAATTATCTCTACAAGGATGTTATTGGGATCTATCTACCAATGGGGTTAAAAATCTATCTACCAATGGTACATTGATTTTTCTTAATCCCAGAGAAATAAATGCCTCTATCTGCCTGGAGTTTACACACACACACAACTCTGTATTTAGTCAAGGGTGTGTTTTCAAGGAAGTTTCTAGCTTCTTAATTTACATTTGCTTTGTGTTTCTACCTGCCTATTTTTGAGAATTTGTGACATCCTCAGCCCCTGTTTTTAGGCAGAGGGCTGTGAGCTTTTCTGGGCTTTTGTGTTTTATTTTAAAATCCTTTTCCTTTATGTTTCAATATTTCTATTACCGTTTGTGTTTTGTGTAGCTCCAAAGAGAGAGAAGCTAGAGCCCTTAGGTCACCTAGACAGAGTCTGCCTTGTCCAAACTGCAGTTGGAGGGACTTATTAGGCCTTGAGACTGGAGGCCTCGAAGTAAGGCCGAGATCGGGCCGTGTGCTGCCTGCCCAGTGGGGCTCCCGCACAGCCCTGGGGAGAAGAAAGTGGAGGGGTTCACGCTGGAAAAATCTGCTTCTAGTTCAGAAAAGCAGAGACCCCTTCAGCTTTAGACCCCTACCCAAGAGTCCGCAAAATTTGTCTTTAAAAAAGCATACATTTGGGGGTAACAGCGGCAGCAGAGCCAAAACCTGAGCCGAGCTGCTGTGGAGCAGGCCCTGCCCACCCAGGAACCCAGGCCTACGGCACAGCTCCGGCTCGGGCTCCTGGATTCCTCTCCTCGGCACGCCAGACTAAAGTTGCCTACTAACTACCAGAGCCCTGCGGGCTCTTTCCAATGAGGACAATTCTCAGGGCCGCCTGGAATTGGGAGGGAGGCTACCTGCGCTGATGGCGGGCGCTTCGGTGGAGCCGGGACGGGATGCAACCGGGTTTAAGCCCGAGGTGACCCGTACCCCGTCCTGCCTGCTGCAGAGAAGGAGCGCGGCGGGGAACCCAAGGGGCCGGAGGACAGTGGCGCGGGCGGCGCGGGCTGTGGCGGCGCGGAGGACCCAGCCAAGAAGAAGAAGCAGCGGCGGCAACGTACGCACTTCACAAGCCAGCAGTTGCAAGAGCTGGAGGCGACGTTCCAGAGGAACCGCTACCCCGACATGAGCATGAGGGAGGAAATCGCTGTGTGGACCAACCTCACCGAACCGCGCGTGCGGGTGAGCACCAGGCGCGGGCCTAAAGGGACCCACGCAGAGAGCTGCCGGGCCGCTTCTGCCGCAGCCCGGGGAAGCTTATGCCTTATTCAGACTTCCACTCTTCCACCGCTCAGACCTGCTCCCTTCCTCCATCAAAGACCTCACCTGAGGCCTTGGCCCACCTAGAGTCAGCTAGGCCCCAAGGCCCCTAGCAGTCTAGGCTGCTCCCAACTCCAGCCCCTCTGACCTACATCCTGACCACCGGCTCTGCGGTAGCCCCAACCCAAAAACCTGTGGCTCCAGGGGATTCTCCCATGCCCTGCAGGGTTCTGGGCCCACTCAGATGTTAGCTGGATGCCCTGGGCTACAGAGTGGGCAGAGAATTCCCTGCGGATGGGGACTTCGGGAGCTGCTGGCCTTCCTGCGAAAACGAAAGGGAAAGGCAGGTCCTGACTAGCTGCCACGGAGAAGTTTGAAATGTACTTGGGTTGGAGGCTCTCAAAACTTTCTGGAGCTATGGTCCTAGCCTGCAACCAGCTCTTCCAAAATCTCAAGATATTCTCCACCTTCCCTAGCCTTAGACTTTTTGCCTAATGGTTTTTCTTATAAGTCTTGGGTCAGGAAGGGGGTGACTCTGGTGGGAAAGTGGCCTTCCCAGTCCCTTATGGGATGTGAGGTCTCAAACCCAAGACTAGACTGCATTCTCCCTCTTCTCACCCATTTGGTTCCCAGTAAATGAAAGGCTTTCCTGCCAGAGCAGCAAGAGAATCATTTCTTCCCCAGGTGCACCAATATTTAAGTATTGGAAGTACCTTCTGAGTCAGACCAACCTAGCCCACAGACTCCCTACCGTAACCCAGCCCTCTCCGTCCCAAGTCAGGCTAGCCAGCCCAGTGAGACTTGGAGTGGAACACCACACTCACTAACCCTGATCAGGTTTACAGTGCAAGGGTTGGGTGGGGTGGAATCAGGCAGTGTTAGTGGTAGGGACTTTGGAGGCTGAGGTGCAGGGGTCTCGAACACCAGCTCAGGAAACTGAGCCCAGGACTGGAGAAGGGCTGGGGAGCGCAGGGGGCATGTGGTGGGCAGATAAGTGAGGACCAGGGAAGATCTGGGACTTAGGGAAAAAAAGAGGTTCTTACCAAATTTGGGGGGAGAAATCGAAGGAGGGGAGATTAGAGAGAAACTAGTAAGAACCAAAAGAAAATTAAATATTTGCAGAGAAACATGTTTGGCATATATTTAGGTGGCAGAAAAGAAATTAAATATTTAAGAGAAGCAAAAGGATCAAGTATTTGAGAAAAAGAATCAACTATTTAAGGGAAACAATGAAGGTCATATTTGGAAAGAATGGGAAAGAATCAAAGAGATCAAAAACGGGGATAAAAACAGGCTGAGGGAGAAGAAAGAGGTTCAGATAGTGGGGTGGACTGAATGAAAATACTTGAAGCAGAAATGGAAATATCAAATATTTGCCAATAAAGATGAAAACAGACTATTTGAACGGCTGAAATAGGTCGAAGGAATTGGAGGAATCAGAGAGTCGTATGTCTCAAGGAAGGAAAATAAGTTTTGCATTTGAGGGAGAAGAAAGGGAAGGAACATTTAGTGGATAGGTAGGAACCCGTTCGGTAGGGAAAGCAGAAGGTAGACTAGCTGAAAGGGGAAGGAAGAAAACGAATACTTGCTAAAAATGAAAGAATCTGTATTAAGAGAAGAAAACAAACTTAATTTGGGAAAGAGGATAAAGATGGGGAAAAGGACATAAACCCTAATATTTCCCGGGGGCTAGAAAGCAACCATTATGGAGAGAAGGCAGAAGCGGAAATATCGGTTGGTAGGTCAGTCAAAGAAAAGAAACGAAGTAGGCAGAGAAGGCGGAGGGTTCAGGGTGGTGGGGAGTGGGGGGGGCCTTCCCGCCCTCGGCAGCCCTGACCCCTCTCCCGCCCTCTCCCCCAGGTCTGGTTCAAGAACCGGCGAGCCAAGTGGCGGAAGCGCGAGCGTAACCAGCAGCTGGACCTGTGCAAGGGCGGTTATGTGCCGCAGTTCAGCGGCTTGGTGCAGCCCTACGAGGACGTGTACGCCGCCGGCTACTCCTACAACAACTGGGCCGCCAAGAGCCTGGCTCCAGCGCCGCTGTCTACGAAAAGCTTCACCTTCTTCAACTCCATGAGCCCGCTGTCGTCGCAGTCCATGTTCTCGGCACCCAGCTCCATCTCCTCCATGACCATGCCATCCAGTATGGGCCCGGGCGCCGTGCCTGGCATGCCCAACTCCGGCCTCAACAACATCAACAACCTCACCGGTTCCTCACTTAACTCGGCCATGTCACCCGGCGCCTGCCCGTACGGCACCCCAGCCTCGCCCTACAGCGTCTACCGGGACACGTGCAACTCGAGCCTAGCCAGCCTGCGGCTCAAGTCCAAGCAACACTCCTCGTTCGGCTACGGCGGCCTGCAGGGTCCGGCCACGGGCCTCAACGCGTGCCAGTACAACAGCTGACCGCCCCGCTGCGCCACGCGGGTCGGCGACCGGCACGGCGTCGGGCTGGGCGGGCGCGGAGGACGCACGCGGGGCCGCAGCCAGCCGCGCCGCGGGGCTCGTGCCTGCGCGCCCCTCTCCCACTCCCTGCCTCTGGGTTGGTTTTGTGTTTGCTTTTCCGGACCCCACTCAGCCCTCCAAAAAAAAAAAAAAAAAAAAGAAGAAGAAGAAAAGTAAGTAAAAAGACGTCGGAGAAAAGTGCCGCGAAATAATGGATGAGTTGCAATTGCCCTCGGGATGGCGCGGGTGGTGTGTGTTCCCATGGGCCCGGTGGCCCACTCCGCGGAGGGGGCTCGACGGGGGAAGCTAGTGCTGAGGCCCAGCGGCCCGGAGAGGACGTCCTTGTAGCCCGTCCCCACCCGCGCTGCATGCGGACTGAGCGGCCACGCCTGCCCGAACGAGTCTATGATACCTCGGCCCGGTACGAACCAAGACATCTCTCTGAGCTGGGCCCGGCCGAGCGCACCTTAGCTCGATTCGGAGCAGGCGCTGGGCCGGGGTGACGGTGCCTCGCACCGGATCGGGCGCTCCCCAGGGAGCCGTACATGGCCGCTGCGAGCACTGTCCGGGAGAGCCCTCGCCCGCCCTGCGCCCGGAGCCCTATATTAAGGCCGGGGAGCTGCAGCGGGTGGTGTGGACATAGCGGGAGGACGGGGAAGGCTTGTCTCAGAGTACCCCAACCCCAAGCTTAGCCGCAGGCTCAGGCCCTCTGCTCTGCTCCTGGGCCGGGAGGCGGCCCCCTGTCCCGGCGAAAAGCCCCCTCCTCACCGCCTGCCGTGCAAGAGTGGAGCCGGGAGAGCGTGGGGCGCGGCCCCAGGGCCCTGCGCCCATTTTGCACACCCGCTCTCCGGCCCGCGCCCCTGTTTACAGCGTCCCTGTGTATGTCGGACTGACTGTATAGAATTATAAATTTGTCTATATCGACTTGTCCATGTACGTCTATTAAAACCATAGTCTGAGCGTGCTAAGCACTGCTGAGCCCTGACTGCTTCATTGGGCTGAGGAGGGAGGCATATAGGGACTGCGCCACCCCGGCCCCATGGGTAGGAGGGAAGAGCTGAGGCAGCCGGCCGGCAGGGATCTCCCGTCCTCACTTCCTCACCTTCATTCCTGACATGCTTAGCACAACTGCGTGAGAGCCGCACGCGCTGCCTGGGGTGATGGTTCTGAGCTCCCTCTCCACTCCCACCCCGTGCGCACCCGCTGAGCTAGTCAGTCTGTGCTGTGTGCCGGGTCGCCCTAGCTAGTACCTCCCAATCCTTCGACTCTGCATGCTCTACCAGGCTGGGTCTGCGCTGACCTTCGAGTCCCCAGGGTGCTATGGGGCCCTGGCTGCCGGCAGCGTTAGGGTGAGGGGCTGCTGAGAGGCTCTCTGGGCCTTAGGTGGCCTTTTGTCCTATGGCCCAGGCACCACGACTCCCTTGAAGCTATTCCCTGGCAATTCCATTCCAGGAGGACTGGATCCTCCAGAGTCTAGCCAGGACCTTCCTCTACCTTTACCCCTAATGCCCCAGCCAGGATCCCACCCAAGGGCATGCGACTGTGCTGGCTGTGCCAGAGAAAGTGTCCATCACATAGGACTCACTTTTCACTTCCCTTCTTTCCCAACTTATGGGGACTGCTGGTTGCTTCCACCCTCCCCTGGCTTTTGGAAACTACTGAACAAGACCAGCCAGTAAACTGCCTGTAAAATCTGTTTCCCTTAAGTAAGTCATTTCTAATGGCAAAACAAAATGTTTGCAGCCACTGCGGGGGAGGAAGGAGGGGTTGATATTCTGCTTTAGAATCACCTTGTGATGGGGATTGGCACTGCCCTAGAGCTGGACCCAGACAAGCCGTAGCTGGGAGTGGGGCACAGCCACAGGCTTAGTCATAAGCTAATAGCTGCAGAACTCTGTGCACACATTCTCAAACCAGGTCAACGCTGACTCTGAGGTCAGGAGTGCTAGCCCTATTTTACATATGGAACCAAGGTGCCATGAGACTATAACTGGGCCGAAGTCACACTGAACCAATAGGTGTTTAGATCCCCAAACCAGGCAACTTTCTACTGGTCTTCTCACCTTTAAATGAGGAATAAAGAAGAATCTTTCCTAGAGATGGCCCAGCCTGATGCTATAGGAGTGTGGGGTTCTGAGATGGACAGGGCCAGATACACAGGCTGGAGGGCGGGGGGGCTGGAGCCAGATCACCCCTCCCCCAACAGTTCCAGTTTAGAGCTCCAACCTCTCACTTTCTGGAAACATAAACACAACTACATCTGGACTCAGAGTGCCTCCCCCAGCCTCACACATCTGCTAAAGCCAGGGGGCCCTGGTCCCAGCTGAGGGAGGAGGCAGAGAAGACATAGAAGGAGGTGAGCTGAAGGAAAGTGGGAAGCAAAAATGAAGCCTCTCCTGAAAGTCAGGCCTTGCCCCAGATGAGATGGGCTACATAGGGCTCTGGCAGAGGCCCAGTGTAGCCATGGGGCCACAGACCAAGCAGCTGCAGATGGGTAGAAGGACAGAAGTAGTCCCAGAATGACCCCACAATCTATCAAGGACCATGACCAAGCAGGTGAGTGTAAGACCAGCCTCAGGCCCCAACCAGTTGTTTTCACCCAACTCTTCCATGGCTTGCAAAGACAGTAGCATCCAACCCTTCTCATACCAGCTACAGGGTCATCCCTTCCTGGGAAATACAGGGAGGTCGGAAAGCCACGTCTTTCGAAAAAAGGCAGAAAGGCCTAGGCTGGGGGGGGGGGTGGCGCCTGTGGCTCATCAAGTAGGGCGCCAGTCCCATATACCGAAGGTGGCAGGTTCAAACCCGGCCTCCACTGAACTGCAAAACAGAAAAATAGCTGGGCGCCACAACAGTGGGCGCCTGTAGTCCCAGCTACTGGGAAGGCTGAGGCAAGAGAATCGCCTAAGCCCAGGAGTTGGAGGTTGCTGTGAGCAGTGTGACGCCACAGCACTCTACCGAGGGTGATAAAATGAGACTCTTCCTCTTACAAAAAAAAAAAAAGACTGGGGGTGGTAATTCATTCATTCGACATTGACTGTGCTCCTGCTCTTGGTGCTAAAGATGGAATGGTGGAAAACAGACACAGTCCCTGCTCTCCTGGACAAGTAAAGGAACATGTATAATTACAACCTGGGCTGAGGAAAAACAAAGGGCTGCTATGAGTAAGAATAAATAGAAGTCCTGCTTTAAACATGGTGGTTGGGCAAGGCTGGTCCAGGGAGATAGCTCCATCTCTGTCTTAAGGGATGAACACGAAACTCCATGGAACCCACAGGGGTCCAGGGCCCTGTGCTATGTGTACTCCTCACCCAGGAGCCTTTTACCTGTGCAACAACCCAGTGGGGATGGTACTATTTATTATTTTATTATTAATATTATTAAAATGAAATGTCCTGGTTTTCCTCTTGAGATCCTGTTCCCCTCTTTCTGTATTAATAGGACTTCTCTGTCAAAGTTTCTCAATAGGTCATTTCTGAAATGTCATTTGGGGCCCAACTTTTCCCTGCCACATCCCTGGCCCACCTTCTACATCCTACCCTACCCCCAGCAACTATGCTAGGCTCAGGCCCTCTGTGGCCTAGCTTGTTGTCTTATGGTACAATCTCTACTTCATCCTCTGCAGGCCAGGCCTGGGAGACCCAGAGGAACCAGGCCCAATTCCTGCTGTCTACTGGGCCTCTATGGAGAGGCAGATCAGCACGGTCAGTGCTCATCCCAGAAGTCTCCTCCAAGGGCTCCATCCATGCCATGTGGGATGAAGGTGCTTGAACACTTTTTTTGTTGGCATATCATGTTATCAATAGCTACTGAGCGCCAGACCACATACATGCAAGCAGTTCATAAGAATTATGTCCTGTACCTCACAGCAATTCCATAATGGAGGGGCTTGTTATCCTTATTTTTCACAGGTGTGAAAGGAATTAGTAACTTCTCCAAGATGGCACAGCTAATGAGGGGTAGAGGTGGCACTTGAACTCAGACCTTCTGCCCAGGGCCCGGGCTCCTTCCCACTGCACTATACATATACTACCCTTACATGAATCACATTTGTATTCAATGGGGAAAGTGAATTAAAAATTAGAATTCACTTCAAGAGGCTGAGCTCAGCTATGGTCCAGGAGGGAGAAAGAAAATGCCCCAGGCTAAGAATTTGCCCTCCCAAGCTCTGGCTGTGTGAGAGCAGCAGAGGACATGGGGTGGGGGCAGGCAGGGCACAGAGCAGGTTGCTGGTGAAGAAAGGGGAATCCAAGCTCTCACCTCAGTCATATCACAAGCTTCCCATTCCCTAGATTGGTGTCTACAGGTACAGCCTCCTCCCAGGCCCTGCCTCCTTGGCCCTCTCCTCATGGGAACACCCCCCTTTCACACTCCTGTGCTGCCTTTGCAGGTCTCTGGATCTTACCTCCCAGATGGCTAGTGTTGCCCAGAGCAGGTGTCCACCATCAAGTAGCTTCAGGGCACACAGCAAACACTGCAGCAGTGCCTAGTCAGGGTGGAGGGGCTACAATTTTGTCAATAAAACCACTGCAGAGGAGCAGGGTCAAGTGCAAGAAGCTGCATGAGAAACAGGGAGAAGGTAGAGGGCAGGATGACCTTGGTGCAAGCCAACAGCTGTGCTGGATAACTCAGGCACATCTCATTCTGTGCTGTCGCCTGCAATGTTTTATTTCTCTTATTAGCCTCATTTTGTAGACAGAGGAGGTGAAGCTCAGAGAGGTCGTGTAGCCTGTCCAAAGACATGACGCTCCTCTTTAGGGTGTGGGCTTAACTACTATGAGCACTGCCTCCTGGAGGCTGACCCCGGGGGCTAGACAGGGTCACTGTGGTCACAGAGAGCCAGCATGTTGGACTGAATTAAACAGGTGTAAACAGCAAGACCTATAGAAGTGCCTGCTGATAGTAGGTACTTAATGAATATCTGTTCAATAAAAGAATTGAGAGGCTGCCTTTCCTCCCCCCCCCACTCTCTTTCTACCCTCCCCACTCCTTTCTCCTCTCTCTTGCTCTTTTCCTTCTTCCTCCACTCACTCTTTCTCAGAACAGACAGCTCTTGTCAGTGCCTTGAAAAGTATATCTTACCTAACCACTCAATTCAAAAATAGGCAAATTCGAATCAGAGGTGCAAGTAAAAAAAAATATATAGGCAAAGGACTTGAAAAGACTCCTCCCCTCCCCCCAAGAAGATATACAAATGGCCAATAAGCACATGAAAAGAAGCTGACACCACTAGTCAATAGAAAATACAAATCAAAAACCACAAAGGAGACCACCTCATACTCATCAGGATGGCTATTACTTAAAAAACCAAAAGTAGGCTCCGCGCCTGTGGCTCAAGCAACTAAGGCACCAGCCATATACACCTGAGCTGGCAGATTGGAATCCAGCCCGGGCCTGCCAAACAACAATGATGGCTGCAACCAAAAAATACCCGGGTGTTGTGGCAGGCAATTGTAGTCCCAGCGGAGGCAGGAGAATCACTTGAGCCCAGGAGTTGGAGGTTGCTATGAGCCGTGATGCCATAGCACTCCACCCAGGGTGACAGCTTGAGGCTCTGTCTCAAATAAATAAATGAATAACCAAAAATAACAAAGGTTAATGGGCTGTAGAAAACTCAGAACCCTTGCACTTGCTGGTGGGAATGTAAAATGGTACAGCCAGTGTGGAGAACAGTACAGTGGTCCCTCAAAAAATTAAAAATAGAATTAGCATATGATCTAGCAATTCCACTCCTGGTTACAATTCTGCTTCTGAGTATACATGTGTTATTACAAAAGTTTTAAGATACACAAAAATCAAGAAACACAAAATCTGCATGGACGGAAACAAATGAAGCCCCTCCCAGCAACACCAATAAGCTGAGCAAGTTGGAACTGGCACGGGTGAATCAGAAAGGACTCTGTCAACTGTGTCTCTTAGAAGTGAAATAATGGACCATAACTCAATCTGTCTCAAAACTCATGTATATGCAAAAGAAATGAAAGCAGGGACTCAAAGCTATATTTGTACACCTATCTCACATCAGCAGCTAAAACATGTTCATCACAATAGTTAAAAAGTGGAAGCAGACCAAATGTCCAGATGAATGGATAAACAAAATGTGGTCCTTAACAAGGAAAGAACTGTGGTTCATACCTGTAATCCTAGCACTGCGGGAGGCCAAGGCAGGAGGATTGCTTGAGCTCATGAGTTTGAGACCAGCCTGAGCAAGAGTGTGAACCCATCTCTACTAAAAATAGAAAAAAACAGCCAGGCATTGTTGTGGGCACCTGTAGTCCCAGCTACTTGGGAGGCTCACTTGAGCCCAAGAGTTTGAGGTTGCTGTGAGCTATGATGCCACAGCACTCTACCCAGAGCACAGAATGAGACTCTTTAAAAAAAAGGGGGGGAGTGGAGAAATTCTGACAAATGCCACAACATGGAAGAACCTTGAGGACATCATGTTAAGTGAAATAAGCCAATCACAAAAGAACAAATACTGTGATTATACTTATATGAGGTACCTAGAGTAGGCAGATTCATAATGACCAAAAATAGAACAGTGGCTCCCAGCAGCTGAGGGAGGGGAATGGGGAATTAGTGTTTAAGGGGTACAAAGTTTCAGGTGGGAAAGATGAAAAGTTCTGGAATGGATGAAAAGTTCTGGAATTGTAGTGACAATTGCATAGCAATATGAATATACTTAATGCTACTGAACTATACACTTTAAAAAAATTAAAGTGATAAATTTTATGTTATATATATTTTACCACAAAATTTTTCTGCAAGTGTATCTGTGTGTTATACCCCTACCTTATTGAAAGAGGCATTCAGCGGCTGGGGCCCCCAGGATTCCCAGCGATTGTGTCCACTGCTTTTTGGCAAACCTTTCCACACAATCCTCTCAACCAGTAGCTCTTTTGAGGCCCCAGCAACCGCTGACCTCCCCTCCTTATGGCCTTCAACCAAGTTCTCCATTTTTCATGCAGCGCAGCGGTGGGATCCCAGTAACTACAGCCTCTTCCCTTTTTGAATGTCTACTATGTGGCTAGAAGACAACAGCTCAGGATGGATGACTTTTCTCTGTAAGTTTAGCATTTAGCATAAAATTAAATAATAGTGGCTTGGCGCCTGTGGCTCAACAGGCTAAGGTGCCAGCCACATATACCAAAGCTGGCGGGTTCGAATCCAGCCCCGGCCCGCCAAACAACGACAGCTGCAACCAAAAACTGGCCGGGCGTTGTGGCGGGCGCCTGTAGTCCCAGCTACTTGGGAGGCAGAGGCAAGAGATTCGCTTGAACCCAGGAGTTGGAGGTTGCTGTGAGCTATGATGCCACAGCTCTCTATCCAGGGTGACAGCTTGAGGTTCTGTCTCAAAAAAAAAAAAAAAATAATAATAGCTTTGCTATTGCTTTTTTTTTTTTTTTTGAGCTTCTCTGTCAAAATCCTAAACAAGGAAATCTACCAAACAAGTCTTAAGCACACTACCACTTTTGTTCTTATATATGCACTGAAAAATTTCTATATGTGTTAACACCAGCTACCTTTGGGAGGAAGGAAATGAGGAATTTTCTTTTCATTTGTTCTTTACAAGTTTTTTTTCTTTTTTATTTCTTTTTTTTCCTTTGAGAATATATTACTTTTGTAATGATGAAGTAAAATAAAATATATTATTTTTAAAATGTTGATAGAAAAACCTACCATCTGCAGAATAGGGAGTGGGCCACTGCCCACAGGGTTCCTGTCCTCACTCTGAGGTGTCAGTTATCACCTACCTGAGATGCATCACCCTCTGGATTCAGTCTCATTTGAGGGAGGCAAGTGTGACAGGTATCAAGTAAACTTTTCCAGATTTTATAGAAATGAACTTTTTGTTTTCAAATGCAAGTACATTCTTCTTTAAACAAATGTCAAACTAGTAGGTGCCAATAAGAAATGTCCACTAAGAATGATAATCTGTAATGCTCTTTGGTTGCTGAGAGCTCAGTATTTGTAAAAGCTCTCTTAATAGAGAGTCCATCTGGTCTCCCCTTTGTTCCTGTTGCAGCCTCCCCACCCTAATGCAGCAACCTATCTGCACTCCTACTTTGCCCTGACACACACACACACACACACACACACACAGAGGCACACACAAGTGCATGCCTGCCAGCCAGCATGATCATGGAATCTTTATTAAAGGGGTCTAAATTACCAAGGTTTTACTATACTACTAAAAATAGTCATGCTTACTTAGCCTGTTTAATAAGCACACCATTTCTAATTTTTTCTGCCTGAGTAAACTGAAATATCGTTCCAGAAATACATTTTTACTGAAA
>CAUYON010018886.1:0-15696 GCA_963573935.1 Arctocebus calabarensis
CATGTTTACATGGATGGAGCTGGAACATATTCTTCTTAGCAAAGTATCTCAAGAATGGAAGAAAAAGTATCCAATGTACTCAGCTCTACTATGAAGCTAATTTATAGCTTTCATATGAAGGCTAAAACCCAATTATAGCACAAAAATACAGGGAAAAGGGAAAGGGAGGGGAGGGGAGGTGGGAGGATGGGTGAAGGGAGGGCAATTAGTGGGATCGCACCTACCGTGCATCTTAGGAGGGTACTAGTGAAACTTATTAAATGTAGAGTATCAATGTCTTTATATAGTGATCAAGAAAATGCCATGAAGGCTATCTCTAACAGTACGATCAAAATATTTCTGATTGTATATGAATCACATTCTGCCCTATGAATGCACCAATGTACACAATTATGTTTAATAAAAGTATTTTTAAAAAATAATAATAAATAAAGACCATATGATTCTCTCATTTGATGCAGAAAAAGCTTTTGATAACATCCAGCATCCCTTCATGATCAAAACACTTCAGAAAATTGGAATAGAAGGGACATTTCTTAATTAATTGTTCTCATATCAAAGTTGAATACATAGGATTCATGCGTCTACATTCCTGTGATGTTTCAGTAAGAATAATGTGTTCCACCTCCATCCAGTTTAGTAAAAACACTGCAAAGTCTCCATTGTTTTTGATGATTGAGTAATATTCCATGGTATACATATACCATAGATTACCAATCCATTCCTGGGTTGAAAGACATTTAGGCTGTTTCCACATTTTAGCAATTGTAAATTGGGCTGCAATAAATAGCCTAGTATGAGTGTCTTCATAATAAAAGTTGTTTTTTTTTTTCCTTCTGGATAGACGCCCAGTAATGGGATTGAGGGATCAAATGGGAGGTCTAGGTTGAGTTCTTTGAGCTTTCTCCACATTTCCTTCCAAAAAGGTTGTATTAGTTTTCTGTCCCACCAGCAGTGTAAAAGTGTTCCTTTTTCCCCACTTTGTGCCAGCATCTGCAGTTTTGAGATTTTGTGATATAGGCCATTCTTGCTGGAGTTAGATGATATCTCAGGGTGGTTTTAGTTTGCATTTCTCTAATAATTAGGGATGATGAGCATTTTTTCAAGTGTTTAATGGCCATTCGTCTGTCATCTTTACCGAAGATTCTTTTCATCTCTCTTCCCCATAGATGTATGGGATTGTTGGTTTTTTTCTTATAGATTAATTGAAGTTCTGTACTGATCCTGGTTATTAAATTTTTGTTAGATTCAAAATGCGCAAATATCCTTTCCCATTGAGTAGGTTGTCTATTTGCTTTGTTTGTTGTCTCCTTGGCTGTAAAGAAGCTTTTCAGTTTAATTAAGTCTCATTTGTTTATTGTTGCAGTTGTTGCTATTGCCATGGCAGTCTTCCTCACAAAAATCTTTCCCTAGGCCAATATCCTCCACTGTTTTTCCAATTCTTTCTTTGAGGATTTTTAATGTCTTGTGGCTTAAATTTAAGTCCTTTATCCATCTTGAATTAATTTTTGTGAGTGGAGAAAGGTGCGCATCCCAGTTTTAGTCTTTTACATATGGATATCCAATGTTATTGAATAGGGAATCTTTCCCCCAGAGATTGCTTTTATTTGGTTTATCAGAGATTAGATAGCTGTAAGTTGTTGGTTTCATTTCCTGGTTTTCTATACGATTCCAAGTATCTATGTCTCATTTTTGTGCCAGTACCATGCTGTCTTGACCACTATGGCCTTGTAATACAGCCTAAAATCTAGTATGGTGATACCCCCGGCTTTGTTTTTAGTACTAAGAACTGCCTTATGGGTTTTTTTCTGGTTCCATACACAGCACAGAAACATTTTTTGAGGTCTTGAAAGTAAGATGCTGGTATTTTAATAGGGATGGCGTTAAATCAGTAAATTGCTCTGGGAAGTGTAGATATTTTAACAATGTTGATTCTTCCCAGCCATGAGCATGGTATGTTCTTCCATTTGTTAAAGTCTTCTGCTATTTCCTTTCTTAGGGTTTCATAATTTTCTTTACAGAGGTCTTTCACTTCTTTTGTTAGGTATATTCCTAAGTATTTCATTTTCTTTGGGGCTATGGTGAAGGGAGTTGTGTCCTTAATTAACCTCTCATCTTGACTGTTGTTGGCATATACAAAGGTAACTGACTTGTGGACATTGCTTTTATATCCTGAGACATTACTGTATTTTTTGATGATTTCCAAGAGTCTTATAGTTGAGTCTTTGGGTTCTCTAAGTATAAGATCATATCACGAGCAAAAAGGGAGAGTTTGACCTCCTCTGTACCCATCTGGATGCGTTTTATTTCCTTGTCTTGTCTAATTGTATTGGCTAGAACTTCCAGCACTATGTTGAATAGCAATGGTGACAGAGGACAACCTTGTCTGGTTCCAGTTCTAAGAGGACAAGCTTTTAGTTTTATTTTTTATTCCATTCAGTAGAATATTAGCTGTGAGTTTGTCATAGATAGCCTCGATCAGTTTAAGAAATGTGCCACCTATACCTATATTCCTCACTGTTCTAATTAGAAAAGGATGCTGAGTTTTATCGCTCTGCATCTATTGAGAGGATCATATAGTCCTTGGTTTTACTTCTATTGGTACAGTGAATACCGTTACCTATTAAAAACATGTAATGGTTTTATTTTTTTAAGATATTTCAAAATTTTACAATTTTACTTTCTAATATAAATATAGAAAGAAATAACTCACATAAATAAGAATTTGGGGGGGGGGATAATTATGTTTTTAAGTTGTAAAGGGATCCTGAGACCAAAAAGTTTGAAAACTGCTACTTTTGTAAAAGTTGGTTCTATTATTTTGTTGATTGAGAAACCCAGACATAGGAGGTTAAATAGGTTACTCAAGCTCACAAAACTACTGAAGGTAGAGCCAGGATTTGAACACAGGGTCCCCAAGTCCTTGCTCTAAATTGCCATCATGTTCAAGTACGTCTCCTTTGAGAAACTTTATGGTTTATGACTTTGCTAAAATCAATAGGCTTTATCTGTTTGGACTTAGATGTCCTTAGGGAAATTCTTTTCACATGTAATTTTCTTGGTGTAAAATTAAATCTTCAACATTTAGATACCTACTGAGTTCCAGTTTTTACGTTAGTAAATATCTGCTAAATAAACTTACTAGCAAATATTTAAGCAGGACAGAGGTAAATCATATTGGAGGTTTTTGTTTTTTCTTGGACCCTTTGCATTTGTATTTAATCGGAGTTGGATTTTTAAGGATATTTGAAAGAATCTTTGAAAGAAATACCGTACCACAGTTAAAAATAATGTTTGGGTAACTTTCTTCTTATTGTGATTCATCATATTTTTTTACTACAAAATGCAGAAATTGCAATTTAGTGCACATCTAATTTGAAGTGAAATATTGGAGACCTAGAAGCTCATTTCAGTTTGGAAAAATAAGGGACTCACTTTTATCCCACTACCTCTTATCATTAATTTATATGCTGAAATAGATTAACATGGTTTAGGGTCAGACCAGTATGCAAATACAGCCCTTTATTTTTCTACTGAAATCTTGAATGGTTTCTTAGGGGAAAATATTAGGAGTGTAGGTTTACCCTATGAGTTCCCTTAAATATGATGTTAATTTCTCTTAATTTCATTTAAGAGAAAACAGATAGTTTGTTTTCCCCCACTGACTGCTTAGGAAAGCTGTTCACAGTACTGTTTAATGTAAACTTTAGGGACCTCTCCTGCTTTCCCTGTTTTCCCTGTTTTTGAATGCACAGATTCACATATCAAGACAGATACCATGGATGAACTACTTGGAGAAAATCCTCCACTTGTTAGTCAAACTTGGAGTACAAAATGATGATTTTATGATGAGATCTAGGAATATGCAGTGCAAATTTTTATTCGCATTGTCTCTTCTGATTATAATATCTTCCAGAAAAAACTTGGATGTAGACCAGAGAGAAGAGTGAATATTTGCTTAGGAATCTGGGCCTCTGCATCCCCAAACTCTGTTCCAGACCAAACTTAGTAGTCACTACTGTCCCACCTTGTCCTCAGTGATATCATTCATATCTCTCCAGAGGTGACAAGAAGTTCCTGGAGGATTGCTCAACTATCATAACCAGGCCCAGGCTCAAACAGAAAAACAATCTGGTTCTCATAAGTTTGCTTCTAGTTGGAATTTGAGAGTGCATTTATCTGAATTCTCTTTTATCATAGAGGATGGGACAGAGGACAGTTCTTAACAAGCCTCAAAAGTTTTTGAAAGTCACTGAGAGCTGAAGTAGCACCAAGACATGTTCTGAGCCCATCCTGTTTCTGTAAGACCTCAGAACCTCAGCCCTCTGAAGGCTGAGTCTGCCAGGCTGCATTGAGCTTCCTAGGCACTTGTGCTCCTTGAACTCCTGCCCTGGATGATTGTGAGGACCTCAGCCACAGGGAGATTGTCAGCCATGAATGTCAGGGACCCTCTAATGGCAATGACTTTGTGCCACTATCAACTCAAGTCATTGTACTGCCCTTAGCTTGTTTCTAAGTGTCTTGTTTCCTAGAATATGCGCTTATTAGGGTGGGGACCAGCTATATCACTAGTGCCTGGCAGCCCAGAGATACTCAAAGAAAGCTTGAGGAATGACTAAGTGCCTTTGTTTGTAACAATGGTGCAGGAGCAAGTATGGGCATCACCCTTGTGCCATCTATCCTATGCAAAGATCAGCAAGACTAAGCAGATAGTGAGGATCTGCTTATTATTGATCGGAAGTGGTATAGTGCATTGAATCATTGTCATATGGGTTGATTTATAATTAAACTTCTAGCCATATCCCATTAGAAATAGTTGTGAGAGATACTGTAACAATTTCAAAAACATTCTTATGTTTTGTAAAAACATAAGAATTAATTTTTCTGATTGCTTAAAATCAGATATATATGTATATGTATATATTTATATATTCATTAGTAGCTACTTTTCACCCTGAATTTTCTGATATTCATATATTTTACAAGGCAGTGAAGATATATAAAGTGACATAAAGACATGTGGATAATGTTTTTTAGATTTACAGACTCTGATGGTATATCCTTCTGTAATTGAGAGTCTATGACTGGAAAATATATTTATAAATATTTCTGATAACCTAGTAGAATGAAGCCTGAGAATTAGCTGTGATAATAGAACCAACTATTTATGGGGAGAGAATTCTGTAGTTTGAGAAATAGTATGTAGTATTCATTTATATCTTCTTTCCCCTTTTCTACTTTACTTCACTTTTAATGACCTTGTCCTAAAACACAGGGTTCTCATAGCAACATGGTTGACCTTTCCATATTTGTGTATTTAGCTATAGTAGAACACATCTGGTTATATATTTAAATTTCACCTCAGAAGAACATTTGAAATGCCTAATTGTTGTCTTTAAAAAGATTAATATTGCTATTATGAAAAAAAGGACATTGTACTGTGAGATTAAATTCCTGGCTTCAGTAGGTATACATAATGAACTGCCAGCAGCTGAAATTTGAATGACTACATTTACCAGAAAAGGATCTTCCACCCATATTCTTCAGAATAGTTGTTCACAAATGATACATTATGCCATGTGCTTTTGTTTCTCACTGGAATTTGAGAAATAAAATTTTTTGTTAGTGGTAAATCTGTAAGCTTGGAGCATGAAAATGTTTGAATTTGATATAAAAGAAGTTTTGAAAGGAAGAGTAGTAATTTAAACTGGAAGATTAGTTGCCCTGGGAAATTCGGCAGCGGCAAAGCAGAGCTTAGTAATAGAAGGTCCTGCTCCAGCTGATTGCTGCATTCTTGCTGTGATTCCTGATCCCCTGCTGGATCCTCACCTGATTGATAGTGCTGATTACAACAGCTTAATAAATATCACCAGAACATGTGGAATTTGCTTCAGGCAACCCCCTTGTTTGTGGTACAGTTGATTCCTCTGCTAAGAGGAGGTTGATTATTATTTCTTTATTCATTATCACTTTAAAATGGAGGAGAAAAGGGCAAGTAACTGAATAGATTATAATTATCCTAGTGAAGCTCTTGTTGGCCACATGGCAAGCAGAACTTAAAGCTTGACTTTCTGGTACCTAGTAGTTGATTCCTATCCATTCTGCCATAAAAAGGTTTCAGGTAATAGACTGTCAATTTTCTTTTATGGAGCAGCTAATTAAAGCCCATGGCAAGTCCCCCATCCTCCTGTTAGGAGAGGCTCTGTCCCCACATTGCTTGTATTCTAGCACCTTCCGGGTGAGTGATTTCTCTCCTGTATTAGATGGGTCATGATCCCTTTCTAAGGGAGCAGAAGATTATGTTTGCATCAAACAGGTAAAGTTAAACCCATTTACATTATATCTGAAAAAGTTGAAAGTTTATTTGGAGAATTGCCTTTTATATCATAAAATTATAATGTCTTGAGAGTACATTAAGTCCTTTTCTCTTTTTTTGAAGATCTTTAAATTTATATTATTCAAACACATGAGACTCTGTCTTTCATAAATGGTTTATGTTCTATTTAGAAGTATGTGAAAATGGAAATTACACAGTTTTCCTTAGTAATTCTTTCTGGGGTCTTATAATGTTCATTGTTAGAATACAGAAGTCTGCTTAATATCTGCTTGTTTTCCTTGAGGAAGAGGATGTCTATTATTTAAAACACCAAACAAATACTTTTAGGTTCATGTGTGGATGAGCACACACACGCAACCACGCACCCACACATACCCCCTTCAAAGAACATTAAGGAGACCATCCATTAGCTTTTCCTTTAGGCCAGAGATTTGTAACTTTACCACAGAGGCGAGTCAATTATTATTTTTTCTTTATGGATCTTTCAGACTTTTCTTTGCCCCAGTTAAAGTATGTAGTGATCAAATGATTTTGTAGGAGATCTGTGCAGACTTTAATCCTTTTTTCTCCCTTTCTCTCCCCAAAGCTTTTGTATTTTGTTGCCTTTATGTCCATGATCTACTGTGTTTCAGTGGTAAATAGTGCTGGTCTTAGAGGGGTAACCATGTGATACACTCAATATTGGTTAACCTATGTTAAAATATTTGTGGTAATAATTTAAACTAAGATGTTTAAAATTCCAGAGCATTGACATATTTGCCCTCTCTCCTCCTTTTCCAAGTTGTCTGTAAACTTTGTGTGCAATTTTATATTGTATACTATTTTAAGTTGCATATGAACTTTATGGCCATCCTCTATTTTAGCATCTGTGCTAATCAAAATTCTGCAGTCATTAGGATCACAAGATAGTTGCTCGCCAATTATATATATGGAACTATTCGTTATGAAGATTTTTTTCTCTACTAGATCCGAGTACCCCAGCATTATAATTTGTACATAGTTTGGGCCTATTTTATTAACTATAAAATCTGTGAAAAGTTGAATTGTGATATCTTTTAAATTCAAAACCATCATCTACTATATTAAATTGATGATTCTCTGTCACTTGTAAAACAAAATTCAAATTCTTGAGCTTCTATCTTAAAGCTTTTTCCTTTCAAAAAGATGTATTTTTATGACTCTTTTGTGTAGGACACTCAAACCATATGGAGTGGCATTTCTTTTTATATTGTTAAATAGAGTCCAAATGGCAGGACATTAATAAAGTCTGTAGCTCAGTAAATCTCAAGGTAGCAAATTTATGTCTATTGCAGTTCAGCTTTATTAGACTGTTTGGGTCATAAGAGATCATCTTAGCTGAACTACAGAGCAAAAAGGGAATTTGGACATATAGCAGACAATCAAACCAAATAATGCACCAAATAATGCACCTCCACCACAATCCCTGCTTTTACTTTGGCCTAATCCCAACCTCTATCACTTTTATAACATTTTTCCTGGCTTATTGCAGTGGTTTCTTGACTACTCTGCTCCCTCTTGAACTCCTTCTCTATGTTAAAGCCAGATTATTCTTTTAAAACCACAGTCCCTTTAAAGGCTTTTTTGCTGTCTTTTTGTATAAAAGCTTATTAACCACCATCATAATAATATTTATAGTACTTTTGATGAGGGTGTATAAATGGGATAATCATTTAATTAATCATTCATACAAGAATACTTTTGAATGTGAAATGCGTGCCATTGATAATCACACAGGGATGGCATGGAAACAGGGATTTGTGCTGATCCTGCCTACACAGCTATGTACCACCTGGGCCCTACTTAGCCTGTCTCCATTCACTTTCTCTGTACCTGCAAAATAAGAATTTCTTTTCATTCTTTTGTATGTCCAAGGGTTGTTTATGTCAGCTTCCACCACAGGGCCTTTCTGCTTCTTTCTGAGCATTTTGACTCCTACTGATCTTTTAGCTCTCAGCTCCTGCATTCTCTGTCATTGACTAGGTTAAATTGCCTAGTGTAAGTTTTTATCATATTCATAGCTGCAGTTTAACCTTTATTTATTTGAATATGTAAATGAATACTAGTAAGAGGTTGGAAATACTCTATTAGTGATATACCAATTACAAGGTATCACAATGGCAAAATAAATTCTAAATTCTATGTATTTGTTTTAGTTGTGATAGTTTAATATGTAGCTATAATTTCAATTTTAACAGTCCCATTTTCAACATTGTCAATGTTATTTGATTAATTTATTAAATATATAGTAATTTAGTATAAAAGTCCAGTTTAGTAAAACTTCACAAATTATCAAAAATTTGAAATTAGGTATGGGTTCTTGAAAAGAATGTTTTCTTATTGTGCAATCTGACATTTAAGGTCATAATATATAAGTTGGTATGTTCTGGAGCCAGATTATTTGGATTTAAATCATGACTTCGCCGCTTACTGGCTGGGTAGAAAACTAATTCACTCCCTTAATAATAGCAGTAATTTAATCTAAAGTTCATTTTAGGAACTTTATCAATGAATTATCAAAATTTCGAAATTAAATATGGGTTCTACCCTCATGAACTATCACCTTTTAAGGGTCCCATTCTTAATAACTGTCACAATGGCAGTTGTGGAGGGGACATTCAAGCCATAGAAGTAGGAAGGAGCTTGGCCTGGGTTTAAATGTGGAAGATGGGAGATATGCCTGGGGCACAGTGTATGTGGAGAGAGGGGGAAAGCCTGTGAAGTAGACAGGAACCAGCTGAATCAGGTGAGTCCTGGTTTTGTTTTTTATTTTTATTTATTTATTTTTTTAAAATCATACTTGTGTACATTGGTGTAATCATGGGGCACAATGTGCTGACTTCATATACAATCTGAAATATTTTCATTGAACTATTTAACATAACCTTCATGGCCTTTTAATCACTGTATGAAGACATTTATATTCTACATTTAGTAATTTTCGCTTGTACCCTTTGTTTTTTTTTTTGATACAGAGTCTCAAGCTGTCACCCTAGGTAGAGTGCTGTGATGTCATAACTCACAGCAACCTCCAACTTGGGCTCAAGCAATCCTCTTGCCTCAGTTTTTCTATTTTTAGTAGACACAGGGTTTCACGTTTGCTCAGGCTCTGAACTCATGAGCTCAAGCAATCTACCAGCTTTGGCCTCCTAGAGTACTAGGATTATAGGTGTGACCCACCACGCCCAGCAGAGTCCTGGGATTTTTATAGAAAAATGAGAAGTAACCTTATTTATTTTGCTAATGAAGGCACAAAACCCCATGTGTCCTGATTAAGATCATGTACCTACTTATTAGTGGAGCTAGAGTTAGAAGCCACATGTCCTACTTCCATATTAAAAATATTATTGAAGTATACTTACAAGATGGACAAATCATGTGTAATATTCAATACATTTTCGCAGAGTAAACACACCTTTGTAACCTTACAGAAATAAACCTTGACCTGCTCTCCATAAGCCTTCTTCGTACAGACACTCCTACCTCTATCCTATCCCGAGAGATAACCCTTATCCTGAGATCTGATGCTATAGATGAGTATTTTTTTCTAGTTTTGAGCTTTTATAAACGTTCGAATGAAGTAAAGCATATGCAATAACCTTTTCTTCTTTCTGACTTCTTTGACTCAACATTATGTGTTCAATATTCACCCACATTGCTGTGTGTAAAAATAGTTGGTTCATGCTCGTTGTTGGTTAGTATTCCATTGTGTAAATGTACCATAGGTGTCCAGGCTGAAAGTTTGGGGGGTTGGGAGCCAGATTATATTATATTATTATTCCATTGTGTAAATGTACCATAGGTGTCCAGGCTGAAAGTTTGGGAGGTTGGGAGCCAGATTATTTGTGTCTGGTATGTATGTGTGTATGTATGTATGTTAATTTTGTTTATCCTAGTTAACTTTTTAGAAAAACCAACTAAAGATCATATGAGGAAATTTCTCTTTTGTAGCTTACCCACCCTTAATTCTTATTTTGAAAATAGATTGTCTGGTTAAATTGAAAGGCTTATATGAGCGAGGATTTCCAAGTATGTTCCTTTGATAAGCTAACATTAATCAGAAATAACTTGAATAAACCTGTCTGATACTTTCTAATGGCAGTATCCTTGAGCCTTCAGGATTTTGAAAGATTAGGTGGGGTGGCACATGTTCCTCGGGGGTCAAGGATTATTTGCTTCTTAGTTGGGTGAAATAGCCATCATTGCTACATTTCTGTGTTTTAAAGTTGTATTTGCTTAAATAATTGATTTATTAATTGAATGAATAACATTTTCACATGTGCTTCATTTAGTTTTTTTTGAAAAAAATGTTTTTTGATCTTTCAGATGATGTTGCACCATATTTTAAAACGGAGCCAGGCCTACCACAGATTCACCTGGAAGGGAATCGCCTTGTTCTTACTTGCCTTGCGGAAGGAAGCTGGCCTTTAGAATTCAAGTGGATGCACAATGACAGTGAACTCACCATCTACAGCAGCGAATACAAGTAATTAACTGCTTGAAAATAGGATTCCACTTCAGGTTGATGTGTTTAGGGTACTTACTTATTGGCCATAATAGTACAACGGGTAAAAACATATTGAATTTCTGATGCATTAAAAATTAAGGGAATAGATTTGAACATTTAATTAGATTGTGATTGACTATTCTGGTATAAGCTGTATTAATACACAGGAAGTCCGTCATATTTGTATTAGTAAATCTGTTAGTGTAGCTACTATACAGAAAAGCTATTGTTACAAGGAAATGCACATAACAGCTTTAATAGGATAGTGGCGCCTGTGGCTCAAAGGAGTAGGGCACTGGCCCCATATACCGGAGGTAGTGGGTTCAAACCCAACCCTGGCCAAGCAAAAAACAAAAAACAAAACAGCTTTAATATGATAAATTAAAAACGACTTTTTGGGAAAACCACCCTAAGCACACATAACATTCCTATTTAATGATCAACATTTAAATAGAAGTCTTTAGGTTGGCAACTTTGGGAGCTTTGAGTAGTCAGTCGACCAAAGCTTTCCTACCTAAATTTTCAAATCGGGATGGGAACGAATGGAACTATGGGAGAATGGGCATGAGTAAAGAGCCTTTATAGATGTATTAAGCAGCAAAACCAATGTACTCTGTATTACTCCTGTCGTATGCCAGACACAAGGGACAAAATGTACATGGCATGGGCACAATGAGGAGGCAGCATACTAGGGCTGAGACTGGGGCAGAGCTGGAAATTAGATTCAGTCTGAGATGTGGCTCTACTCTTTCAAGCCTCAGGAATGGTGGGAATGGTGTACCTCACAGTGCTTGAGAGCGTCTCAGGTTTGTATTTCGTAAGGATTATTATACTAGATGCTGTAGTTCTGAGTAGGACAAAGAGCTAGTGGTACCTGAAAAGTCTAAGAGGCCTCCAAAGTCAGCAAAATGAGCAATTCCATGCTCTTCTTTATATAAAATAAGAAAGAATTGGCTGTACTGAGATATTTTAAATAGAATAATGAGTTTTCCAACATGGAGAATAGCCCACCCACTCATTCTCTTTACTCCAGAGGTTATAATATGGTGATCCATGAACCATATTCAACCTGCTCAGATCCTGTGTTTGTCTATGTGTGTATTTTCTGTGTATATGTTTTTAAAATATCAACTAAAAATATATGTGGGAATAAATACTGTATATTTTTTAATCAGTTGCCAACAAATAATTGGTTGTTCTATATGACAATTGTACATTTTTATATAAAAACCCTGCTTTCTGGTCTCTCTAGACCAGTCTGTAGTCCCACACAGGAGCAAGATATGCAGAGCTGCCTCCAGCAAAGGAGGGGATGCTCCCTGGTTCTCTTCAGTGCTCTCCATCTCTTCCCTTTGTGTAGCACCACACTCATTCTGCTCATTTCCAATGTCTGTTTGCCCTTGAGACATGTGAGTTTGGGACCTCCTCTTACATTATTAGGCCTATCTTGTGTCAGAGTGTCTGTTCTAAGGGGAGCAATTTGTTATAATAGTTAAGAGCATATTGAAATCAAACAATCTTGAGTTGAAAGCCCCACTCTACTGCCTGTTGGCATCAGAATTGTGACTTAGGGAAGGCCACCCATGAGCCCTTCTTTAAGCTGAAATAAAGCACTGTATCTGCAAAAGGGGGATGATCACACCTCATTTGGACTGTCCTAACGAATGGAAAGCAGTGAATTTTTTGGCACAGAAGCAATCTTTTAATGAATTCTAGGCAACACTATGCATTATTACCATAGACATAATGGGACTTGGTATATTAGAGATTTAGAAAAGCAAAAACAAACAAATTGAGCTTAAAATGAGAACTGTGTACAACTAATTGGCTTTGATGACAAATGAGTTTAAGTACTTGCCCTTCAACTTATTATCTATGGGACTTTGGACACGCTATCTACCCATTTTGATCTTTCTTTTCCCATCTGTAAAATGGATATAATAAAACCCACTTCACAGTGTTGTCATTAAAAAAAGGAATGACATAGGCTCGGTGCCTGTGGCTCAGCGGGCTAGGGTGCCGGCCATGTACACCTGAGCTGGCAGGTTTGAATCCAGCCCGGGCCCGCCAGACAACAATGACGGCTGCAACCAAAAGATGGCCAGGCGTTGTGGTGGGCACCTGTAGTCCCAGCTGCTTGGGAGGCAGAGGCAGGAGACTCGCTTGAGCCCAGGAATTGGAGGTTGCTGTGAGCTGTGATGCCACAGCACTCGGTCCAGGGTGACAGCTTGAGGCCCTGTCTCAAAAAAAAAAAAAATGACATAATGTTTTATATGTCCTAGGAAAAGAGGAATGGATCGTTCTTTCTAATAGAAATAAGTAGTGATGTGGATAATTTATAACAGTGGCCTTCAAATTGGGGTACATACCATTAATAGAGGGCAAGTAAGTATTTTCTAGGCCTTCAGTTTCCATATGTGTGGTCTCTGAAATTTATTCCTTTGTCTAGGCACCAAGCCATTTCTCTTTTCCTATGACCTTTAATAATGATTTCTCTCACTTTGCAAAAATAAGGTACACCATTCCCTTATCTGAATCTCCCTGTGGAATTATATCTTGGTGGTGCAAAAATGAAAAACAAACAATATCAAAATTCTATCTATTAAAGAGTTCCTTTTCTTTATAGAAAATCATTATTTATATTTCATTGGTTATATAGCCAGTACCCAACTTACCACGATTCAACTTAGCAATTTTTTGCCTCTGTAATGGTGCAAAATTATTCTGTCTTTCACTTCCAGTACAGTATTTAATAAATTATATGAGATATCAATACTTTATTATAAAATAGGCTTTGTGGTTAGATGATTTTGCTCAAATGTAGACTAATGTAAGTGTTCTGAGCATACAGACTAGCTAAATTATGATGTTTGGTAGGTTAGGTATGTTAAATGTATTTTTAATGTATGATCTTTTTCAACTGATAGGATTATTGGGAGATAACCCCATCATAATTCAAGGGACATCCATTTATAAAACAGTTGTATAAAGTTTTATTTTAAAATAACAAAGTGTGGAATGTTTCATTATCATACATGTATGCAACTAGTTATGATAAAATAATTTAAGTTAACAATTGTTAACTTAAAAATGTAGAGAGAGGTGGAACTCTCTTTGCATTGCTCCTTCCACTAGTAAATTTACTTGTTCATTTGAAATATACCATAGTAATCCACAGGAGGAAAAAGCATTGTTGGTTGTGTTGAAACAAGACTGAGGGAGTGACTCATTATATATGGGCCACTAAAATAAGGTATATATTTCACTGCTGTTTCACTGGAAACATGATAAGAAGAAATGGGTTATTCCGAAGCAAGAATTTTGGGGGGTAGATGTGATGAATTATATTCTGTTCACTGAGGGGTTTAGACATTGAGATGGGTTATCAAGAATCCATCATATTTTGTCATCATTTTTTTCAAGATATAAAACCTGTCTAAAAATTTCATGCTATTTTTTCAAAATTACTCTTCCATCTACTTCCTTCCAATAAACACCTTCAGCTGTCATACGTTAACCTTCATGAGACCTTTCTAAGTTTCAGATTGAAAAACAGGACAGTTTAGGAAAATGGTAGCTGTTCCCTACCTAAAAGTGAGCCCTTATTTTTCCATACTTTGGTGTCAGTTATAAAAATCCTAATGGTATAAAGAGAAAATAATATAAAAAAATTTTTTTGGCTTTGAGTAAAAGTAGCAGTTTCTTTGCTGCAGGGTTATAAACTTCATAGTTAATGTCAGCAAGTTTCATATGTTGTATTTTATATTGATGCCCATATCTATATTTAGGCACAGGTCCCAACATTGACAAGTTGATAATAATTCAATAATTAAGCCAAGTTAGCATAGATGTAATAGGAAGATTAATATCTATATTTTACAGAAGGCATTTACTATATTCTTTTGTAATTATGTTCAGTATACACATACCAAGAATTTAGTGCTAGGCACAATATTTATTGTTATATCAAGAGGAGTAATTGACTACTCTAATTGCTAAAAACTTTATAGTTTTCTTATGTGACCTGTCTCTGTAGTTCACTTTCTATTGTAGTATTAAAAAGAGAAATTTCATGGATGTTTTTTATTCCAGTAAAAGTAGGAATAGTTAAGAGAAAAGTTATTCTTTATGTTTCATTAAAAAGACAAATAAATTTCATAATAATAAAAATTATACTGAGGGACCCAGAGACATGTCCCTAGGCAAGACTGGTGTAGGCTATGGGCAGAGCAAGCTGGGCTATGGACTGGGTGGGAGGCTGGATGTGGGGCCTTTATTTAGTAAAAGCTGTTCTGATATGAATTTGGAATTGACTCTGCATGGGCATGCCTAGGTAGAACAGTCTCCTACACTGGAAAAAAAATTGTAAAATACCTGGGAATAACATATAGGGCATGAGTAGAACTTAGGTGAAAAGTATATAACCTGTCTGAGAAATATAAAAGTTTCAGGGGGAGGAGCCAAGATGGCGGTCTGTAGCCACCTTTCTGCAGACGCTCCTGTCCAGAAGGAGAGTTAAAGGACAGAAATTTAGCAATAAAGCCAACAGTTTAGAGCTGAGCCAAGAGACAAGGTCGAGGAATGCACATCAACCCTGCTGGAGTGACCTGCGACCCCAAGGATACAAATAAAAGGTACAGAGCACATCACCAAGCGGACGGGAATCCCCTCCTCCAAGAGAACAGCTCGCAGTATACGCCATACCTCCATACAAACAAGCGAGCAGAGTTCAGATGTCCTCCCACTCTACCCCATGGGAGAGACCCTCTAAAAACTGGACCTCCTTCCCCTGTGCCGCGGCACTCTCCTGCCAGGCATAAAGCTGTATAAAACT
>CAUYON010018887.1:0-10581 GCA_963573935.1 Arctocebus calabarensis
ATACCCTGAGACTAAAGGCCTAAAGGAGGAGATGGGGAAAGACTGAGAGAGAAACGGAGAGAGCTTCTCTATTCCCACTAGAATTTTCTCCCTCTAACAGATGCCTTAATGCTTTCTGTATTCTTTTCTTTCTTTTCTGTGAATAAATTCTGTCTTAAAAAAAAAAAAAGAAATATTGAGCACTAATAATAATAATGATGCAAAAAAAGTAACATTCACAATGTCAGATAAAACTGTCTCTATGCTTTGACTCTGACGTTTGGTATGGAAGTTCAGTTAACTTCTTTTTTTTTCTTTTCCAAAGTCTCAAAAAACAGAGAATATTTATTTTTGCAAATAAAAATAGAAGACAATTTCAAAAAACAGATTATGACAAATCTTATAGACAACAGAAAAAGAAGAAATACTTCAAAATCTTTCTACTTCATCTGGATATACCTGATATTAAAATTGGAAAAAATATAAAGGAAAATTATAAATACATTTCACTTATAAATGAGGATGCAATATCCTAAATAACATATTAAAAAGTTTAATTAAAAATTATTGTTCAAATAATGTACTTGGGTCAAAATTAAATCCAATTTATGCGAGAATTAATCACTATTTTCTTTTCTTTTTTCCTTTCCCTCACCCCCATCCTACCTCTCTCTTTCTGCTTTCCCCTTCTCCTTCCCCCACCCCCACCATGTCATTAATTGTCCTCAAATCAAAGTTGAATACACAGGATTCATGCTTCTCCATTCCTGTGATGCTTCACTAAGAATAATGTGTTCCACCTCCATCCAGGTTAATACAAATGCTGCAAAATCTCCATTTTTTTTGAAAACTCCATTTTGTAATGGCTGAATAGTATTCCATGGTATAAATATACTACAGCTTGCCAATCCATTCCTGGGTTGAAGGGCATTTAGGCTGTTTCCACATTTTAGCGATTGTAATTTGAGCTGCGATCAACAGTCTAGTACAAGTATCTTTATAATAAAGCTTTTTTTTTCTTCTGGGTAGTAGGAAACAGTAGCCTAGGAATGGGATTACAGGATCAAAACGGAGGTCTAGGTTGAGTTCTTTGCGGTTTCTCCATACTTCCTTCCAAAAAGGCTGTATTAGTTTGCAGTCCCACCAGCAGTGTAAAAGTGTTCCTTTCTTCTCACATCTGCGCCAGCATCTGTAGTTTTGAGATTTTTGTGATATGGGCCATTCTCATTGGGGTTAGATGATATCTTAGGGTGGTTTTAATTTGCATTTCTCTAATAATTAGGGATGATGAGCATTTTTTCATATGTTTGCTAGCCATTTGTCTGTCTTTTTTAGAAAAGGTTCTGTTCATCCTCTTCCACATTGATGTATGGGATTATTAGCTTTTTTCATGTGGATTAATTTAAGTTCTCTATAAATCCTGGTTACTAAGTTTTTGTATGATTCAAAATATGCAAATATCCTTTTCCATTGGGTAGGTTGTCTATTTTCTTTGATTGTTGTCTCCTTAGCTGTACAGAAGCTTTTCGGTTTAATTAAATCCCATTTGTTTATTTTTGTTGTTGCCAAGGCAGTCTTCTTCATAAAGTCTTTCCCCAGACCGTTATCTTCCAGTGTTTTTCCTATGCTTTCTTTGAGGGTTTTTATCATTTCATGCCTTAAATTTAAGTCCTTTATCCATCTTGAATTAATTTTTGTGAGTGGAGAAAGGTACGGGACCAGTTTTAGTCTTTTACATGTGGATATCCAGTTCTCCCAGCACCATTTATTGAATACATTCTTGTTTGGTTTATTGAAGATTAGGTGGTTGTAAATTGTTTCTGGTTTTCTATTCGATTCCAAATGTCTGTCTCTATTTTTGTGCCAGTACCATGCTATCTTGACCACTATGGCCTTGCATTACAGCCTAAAATCTGGTATGGTGATGCCCCGGCTTCGTTTTTATTACTAAGAACTGCCTTAGCTATACAGGGTCTTTTCTGGTTCCAGAAATCATTTTTTTCAAGTCTTGAAATTGGATGTTGATATTTTAATAGGGATGGCATTGAATCGGTAGATTGCTCTGGGAAGTATAGACATTTTAACAATGTTGATTCTTCCCAGTCATAAGCATGGTATGTTCTTCCATTTGTTAAAGTCCTCTGCTATTTCCTTTCTTAGGGTTTCATAATTTCCTTTATAAAGGTCCTTCACCCCTTTCTTAGGGTTTCATAATTTTCTTTATAAAGGTCCTTCACCTCTTTTGCTAGGTATATTCCTAGGTATTTCATTTTCTTTGGGGTTACGGTGAAGGGAGTTGTGTCCTTAATTAGCCTCTCATCTTGGCTGTTATTGGTGTATAGAAAGGCAACTTACTTGTGGACAACCATAATATTTCTTAAAATACAATGATCCACAAAGTTACTTGGTTTGTCTTATTTATTGACCTAGAGAGTGGCTTTACAGCTAAAATTCTGACCGCACGCTTCACCCAAGTCCAATACCAAAATAAAGTTTTGTGACTAGTTCATGAATTTCAGTATGTAAGTCATTTCCCAAGTGAGGAACAGAGAAGAAACTAAAATAAGCATGGTTTTCAGAAAGCACAAAAATTTTTTCAACCTTTTTTTTAAAGAGGGGGAAACATGATCTTAGTCCTCTGAAACTCATCATTTTGTCATCTGATTCTTCAAGGTCTAAAAATGATTGCCAGATGTTTCATTTTTACTGCTTAATATAATAAACATCCTTATACATTTCACCTACAAAGATATTATATTAAGCTATGGGTGATAAATAATAGGTGTTTGCTATGTTTCTTTATTTTTACTTTCAATATGGCCAACATAGAATTATGTTCAATCTAACACTTATAACAACCATTTAACATTTAAGTCCTATTTACAAGATATAAGAACGTGCTTTCACAAATTCTACAATTTTTTAAACATAGGTTGAAGCATGGTTCAGAAAGGACACAGAGCATTCTTTTAACAGAGAAACTGAGGCACAGGAATTGACCCAGACATGCGGGAATTTCACTGTCATCTCTTTTGACCCTTGACTGTTTTTCGACTAGAACTCCACTGTAGTAAATGACATTTAAGGCCAAATAATATTTTTCAAATACAAAATGCAACAATTTTTAAAACAATATGCAGTATAGCGCTTTACAGTTTTATTATTATTATTGTTATTTTGGGGGAGGTTGCAGTTTTGGGCCGGGGCTGGGTTTGAACCTGCCACCTCTGGCATATGGGGCCAGCGCCCTACTCCTTTGAGCCATAGGCACCACCAGCACTTTACAGTTTTATAAATGATGGTCTAGTAGTTACCAGCCTGGTCTTTAAAACTAGGTGGATCAAGATTCTAACCTTGTCCTAGAGATTTTCTATATGATCTTAAGCAAGTTATTTGCCCTGTCTTAGCATCTGTTCCAGAGCTGTGTGGAATCAGCTAATACCACTTGTAAGAGCAAATAGGTAAATTCTCAGGATCTCTGCAAGCAATTTGTTAAACACAGCCATTTAAAAATTTAAATCATATAAACTTAAATAAATTATATTAAAAACAAAAGTAGTGCATACTCAAAACATATCACTTTGTCATTATTAAAAATAATTGTTTTGTTATTTAGAATTACTACTATCTATGTCCTTACGGGTATTTAGGTCTCCTGTATCTCCATGGTAAAATCATTACCTAATGGTGTGCCCCCTTACATGGCTTCCCAACTTCCTAATCAGTGATCTTTTGTTGGTAGCTTAAAATAGGCCACAATAAGAGTATGCACACCACAGAATTCAGGCAATACTAAAAAGCAGGGCTTTTCCTGCCTTTTGTCAGTCCATAGCATAAAGGAAAATGGAATCAACCAACTGTTAAGTGCACTGTAATTTTTTAATTTATTTTGTTTTGATACATAATCTGCTCATTCACTACTGGTTTAGCTGGCCACAAAACTCTTACTGTCCTAACTAACCTTTACTGATAGGTTCCTGTATATATACCTCTACTCCCCACTCTGTTCCAAGGACAAGATGTCTATTATTTCTGCTTCTACTTGTCATTTACATCCAGATGTATCACAGGAACCTCAAATTTGGCCTTGCTAAACTAAAATCCATTTATTCTTTTTCCTCTATCTTGCTCCTTCCTTGGCTGTCTTGGTTCATCTGAATACAGAAGCACAAAAATCCTAAAGCTGAGAAAGACCACAGTGATGATCTAGCCCAGCATAGCCGCTCCACAGATGAGGAAACTGAGGCAGAAAAGCCAAGTAACTGTCCAGGGTTGCACAGTTGGTCAGTGGCATAGCAAGGACTAGATTCCAGGTGTTCAGGCTCCTCTCACCATCCCACTGCCTTCTGCTTCATGGGAAGGAAGGAAGAAAGGAAGGGAGGCAGGAAGGAAGGAAAAAAGAAGGTGGGGGAGAAGGGAAGGAGGATAGGGAGAAGGAGGAGCAAAGGGAAAGAGGAAGGGAGAAAGAAAAGAGCAGGGGGAAGGGAAGGGAAAAGAAAAGAAAGAAAAAGGAAAGAGAAGAGATAAATCTTTCCCACTCTTGCTTTGCTTATGCAATCTCCACTCAGCTTGGCTAGTCCATTCACCCCTGGACATGGCTGCGTGGCTTTCTCCAGCCTCCACCACAAATCCCAGGGGAGAATAAGTAAGGCCTTCCATGCTCTCTGCCTCTCTAAAAGGGGAAGTTGGAATTTATGTAGCTTAGAGAGAACTGAAATGACCTCAGAGTCTTCAGTTTAGTTTGCATAGCCTATCTTTAAGTTTCATAAGTCCCAGAGAGATTTAACAGCACAAGAATTGATAAACCACTGAGTAAACTGCACTGAGTATTAGGATCATTTGGACATTCCTGGGATGCTGTACCTTTTGACTGTTGTTGATCTGTACCTAATGATTAAATATAATTGATTAAAAAACTTTCACTTTAATATTTCGTAATTTCCTAGGTGCTTTCCTTCTGTAAATTTAAAGAAAGTTCACACCTGAGCAAAAGCAAGACCCCATCTCTACTAAAAATAGAAAAAACTAGGTGGAAATTGTGGTACACACCTGTAGTCCCAGTTACTTGGGAGCCTGTGGCAAGAGGATCTTTTGAGCCCAAGAGTTTCAGGTTGCTATGAACTATGATGATGCCACAGCACTGTACCCAGGGTGACAGAGTGAAAATTTGTCTCAAGAAAAAAGAAATTTCAGATTCAACCTATAACAAAAAGGGATTATCAAAGCTTGCTTTAGGAAATTGCCAATGTCTCAGCTACTTGACAGGTGTCCTGAGCTTCCACCTGAATCATCGTGCCCTAAAATTGGCTGCAATCTCATTCAAACATTCGTCAAACATTGATCCAGCATGCCAGGTATGGCATTATGTGCTAAGGATACAGGTACACAAATATATAAAGTATATAAGGCAGCACCTCTCTCATCAAAGAGCTCACAATGGAGAGGGGAGCAGACAAGTGAACAATACACAGAGAATGCTTAGTGAAAAGTGCATGACAGAAGCATACACAGTAGAAGGTCATCGCCAAGTTTGGCGTGAGGTGAGGAAGGGGTTGGCAAGGCCTTTCTAGAGCTGGTTGTGACTGAGTAGACTCTTGAGGATAAGTGCAAGTTAACTTGGGAAATGGAAGAGAGGGAGGTTATGGGGGTGTCTAGGCAGAGGACAAAAGCTGGACTGAGTGGAACAAGTAAACCTAGAAACAAAGAACAGGGAGGCCCAGGGGCAGAAAACTATATACAGTGGCTCTCAATCTGTGGGTTGCGAACCCTTTCATAAGGATTGCCTAAGACCACCCTGCATATCAGATATTTACATTATGATTCATAACAGTAGCAAGATTACAGTTATGAAGTATCAACAAAAATAATTTTATGGTTGGGGGTCACCACAACATGAGGAACTGTATAAAGGGTTGTGGCATTAGGAAAGTTGAGAACCACTGCTCTACAACAAGGTGTCCTACTATCTGGTTTAACTATCCCCTGAAACTCAGTCCAAACTTTCCACTCTTTTTTTTTTTAGAGACACAAACTCCCCCACTCTTTATCTGGCTTCTCCTACTCCATGGGCAGAACTGTTAGTTTCTAGGCATTTTGGTTTCAGCCTGTGTTTGGCTGGGCTCCAGCTTTCCTCCCCAGCATGTCTGTGGTTGTTCCATGCCTGGCGTCCATGCCATAACCCACTGTTGCACAGAGTTGGAAATACATGAATCTCAAAGGAAAGTGGCCACCCCATGATAACGTCAATGGAGAATCCTTGAAGTTACACAAACACAGAGGGTAAAGGGAAAGGAGAACCCAAAATCATTGCCTCCTAATTGGCACTTTCTCATATTTAAGTAGGAGCTTTGTGATCCCCTTTAAAACTCTCAATCCTTCTTGTTTTTAATTTTGAGATTTAAGAGAAATACAAACATTTTATAGAGCTCTGAAATGAACAGGGAACTAACGGATATCTCTTTAAAGCATTCTGCCTTTTCATCTATTCATTCTTGAGGATACTTGAGGAAAGACTTAAAGGAAGCTAACCATACAGATATCTGCAGAAATAATACTCCAGGAAGGAATAATAGTCCATGTGAAAACCCTGAAGTGTGAGCTTGGTTGTGATTTGGGAGAATGGCAAGGAAGCCAGTATGGCTGGAACAGAGTTTGGCAAGAGAGGAAATTATGTCAGAGAGGTAAATGGAGAAGGAAGCATATATGTCAGGGTCTGTAGGTCCTTCCAAAGTTTTTCTTTAATTAAGGGAATAGGAAACCTTGCCAGGTATTTGAGCAGAGGAATGACAATGACTTGGTTTTTAAAAAGAGGACTGTGGTACTTTATTATAGCAGATGTAGCAAACTCATCATGCTTGACTCTTTTCTCTCTCTCTCTCTCCACCTCTCAACATCCATTGTGACAGAAAGTACAGGTGACTATCCTGCAGAATCTAATCAGGGTCTGATCACTCCTCACCCCAAGTTACTGTCATCTCTTGCCTGGCTATTGTGATAGCCACCTAATTGGTCTCCCTACTTGCACCCCTGTTTCCTACAAGTCTACTTTCAAAGTGTGAAAGAAAAGTCTGGGTTGGAGATACATATTATGTATATGACATATAGTTTTATATAGAGACCTCTACATACATACACATATATGTGTATATTACATACATGTATGAGCACCTATGTACATATGATTGTTTATATGTTTATATATTACATAATTGTAGATGGTATGAGATGTGAGCACAAAGGAAATAGGTGTAGCCTGAGAAGGAAAGTAGATCAAGAACTAAACCCTGAAGCTCTCTGTGATTAAGGGATTGGAGAGAAAAGAAGGTGACTTAGGCAGTTTCAGAAATGCTGTTAGGAGTAAGATGAGCAAAACCTATACCACAATTCTCATTTATGAGAATTAAATGCACAATATAAGGATACAAAAATACACAAAGATTTAAGGAGGTGTATAAAACTAATTAGAGGAGTTGCTTATATTGGGGAAGGAGAACAGGACTGGGAAATGTGGATAAAAGGAAATAAATTAAACAATAGAAGGGCCTTGCTCAGACTGATGATGACAGTGTGCCATGAACTGAGGAGTATGATTAAACACTATTTGTGTGTGTGTGTGTGTATTCTTTTGGAAATAAACTACATTTCCATTCTTCTCCCCATTCAAACGATCCCTCTAATTTGTTTTACGTGGCTCTTTAAATTTCTACGTATTCTTGATTTCTATTATGCTTCTTACACTATACATTTTAATCCTCATGCTCATCTTCTTACACCTAACAGTATTTCTGAACGTGCCAAAGCTGCCTCCTTTTCTCTCTGACCTCTTACTCTCCAGGGTTAAGTCTTTGACCCACTTTCCTTCTCCAGCTATTCCTGCTCCCTTGGCGGTCTCAACTTGTCTTGTGGCTTTATTAATGAACACTCACACATATATCCAACAGAGGTATGTGCTGTTTGTCAAAAAAAATGTACATGAATGTTTATGGCACTTTGTGTGCACTTTTCTGTGTGTATCATTAAGGAAGTTCCTTAGAGTTCATTAGGGACAGCAAAATGAGAAGCAGATTTAATTTGGCTTCTTGGGTGTTAAGGATTGCTTTGTGGTCAGACACAAGCACATTCAAAGCAACACATTCAGGTACATCATACCATATGAGCATGTGAAGAGCTGTGATAAACCTTCAAAACTTCTCTTGGGCCTCAGTTTTTGTCTTTTTTTTTTTTTGAGACAGAGTCTCACTTTGTCGCCCTTGGTAGAGTGCTATGGCATCAATCTCAAACTCTTGGGCTCAAGTGATTCTTTTACCTCAGCCTCCCAAGTAGCTGGGACTACAAGAGCCCACCCACCACAACACCTGGCTATTTTTAGAGACCGGGTCTCACTCAGGCTCAGGCTAGTCTGGAACCTGTGAGCTCAGGTAATCCACCAGCCTTGACCTCCCAGAGTGCTGAGGTTACAGGTATGTGGGGGTACAGCCACGAACACCAGAACACCCGGCTCTCTTAAGGAAGGTTCTCTCCACAAAGCACATTCAGATGTGTTCGTTTTAAGCCTAAATGAAAACTAAATATGAATGACAGACTTATCAGAGTTGTAGCAAGTTCTTACAGTTGCAGTTAATGGAGACCCAATATAAGCTAGCTTAGGCAGAATGGGAATTAATGCTGTCTTCAGTTAAAAGTCCAATTATACAATACATTGTTTCTCCTTCTCAAATACATCATCTTTCCCTTCTCAAAGACTGGCTTCTTTGTGATCATTTCATTCTCTCCCACCTTGGACAAAGTTCCTCTGTGTTGCTGGGGAAGAAAACTACAAGGTTGCCTAGACTTATATTTTCTAGGCCCTATAATGACAGAGAACACAGAACTTATTGTTCCCAGTGTCGAGTACATGGAAGATTGTTGGAATAACATGTCAGGCACTGCATATCATTTAACCATACAAGTAACCAAAGAAATGCAAATGAAAATTACTAAATGTCTAAAAAAAAAAATGCAGAAACGAAAATTACTAAATGTCATTTTCAATATCAAGTTGACAAATTTTTTTTTAACAAGTGAACAGTTTATTAAGAATTAAACAAAGGTATGATGTAATACAGTACAAGCAAGACACTCAACATAGATATAATAATACTACTCACACAAAAACTTAAATTTCACCTCAAAAAAAATCACAAGACAAAAAAGAAAGCAATTTCACTGTTATAAAGTAAGATATTTCATGCAAAGTATTAACTCTGCCCCCTGAAAGCCCAACCTCCCAACAAACAAAAGAACTACCTGGGAATACTGCTATGCTAACATATTAACCACAGTATAATCATTCATAGGAAAACAGTAATTAAACAATGAATTAAATGAAATAACAAAGTTCAAACTATCATAAACTCATAGATCACAATGATTTTACAAGACAAGCAATTCCAGAAATCTTGTAAACAATAAAAAAAGAAGAAATATTTCAATATCATTCTACTTGATCTGGATACACCTGATATTGAAATTGGAGAAAATATATTGTTATAGGCTCGGCGCCTGTGGCTCAGCGGGCTAAGGCGCCAGCCACGTACACCTAAGCTGGCGGGTTCGAATCCAGCCTGGGCCCGCCAAACAACGACGGCTGCAACCAAAACAAAAATGGCTGGGCATTGTGGCAGGCGCCTGAAGTCCCAGCTACTTGGGAGGCGGAGGCAGGAGACTCGCTTGAGCCCAGTAATTGGAGGTTGCTGTGAACTGTAATGCCACAGCACTCTACCCAGGGCAACAGCTTGAGGCTCTGTCTCAAAAAAAAAAAAAAGAAAAGAAAAGAAAATATATTGTTATAAAGGGAAATTACAAACATGTTTCACTTATAAATGAGGATGCAATATCCTAAACAACATATTGACAATTTGAATTAAAAAAATTAATGTTTAAGTAATGTACTTTGGTCAAAATTGAACCCAATTTATATGAAAGTTAGTCACTATTTTATTTTCTTTTTTTCTTTTTTTTGGGGTTTTCTTTCCTTCACCCCTTCCCTCCTTCTCTGTCTGCTCTCTCCTTCCCCCATGCCTCACTGTGTCATTCATTGTCCTCAAATCAAAGTTGAAGGATTCATGCTTCTCCATTCCTGTAATGTTTCACTAAGAATATGTTCCACCTGCATCCAAGTTACCACAAATGCTGCAAAGTCTCTGTTATTTTTGATGGCTGAGTAATATTCCATGGCATACATATACAATAGCATACCAATTCACTTCTGGGTTGAAGGACATTTAGGTTGTTTCCAAACTTTAGTGATTGTAAATTGGGCTGCGATAAACAGCCTAGTACAAGTGTCCTTATAATAAAAGTTTTTTTTTTCTTCTGGATAGATGCCCAGTAATGGGATTGCAGGATCAAATGGGAAGTCTAGGTTGAGTTCTTTGAGCTTTCTCCATACTTCCTTCCAAAAAGGTTTGCAGTCCCACCAGCAGTGTAAAAGTGTTCCTTTCTCCCCACATCCGTGCCAGCATCTGCAATCTTGAGATTTTGTGATATAGGCCATTCTCACTGGAGTTAGATGGTATCTCAGGGTGGTTTTAATTTGCATTTCTCTAATAATTAAGGATGATG
>CAUYON010018890.1:0-17426 GCA_963573935.1 Arctocebus calabarensis
GCACGATTCATATACATTCAGAAATATTTTGATCATACTGTTACAGATATCCTTCATGGCATTTCCTTGATCACTATATAAAGACATTAATACTCTACCTTTAATAAGTTTCGCCAGTACCCTGCTAAGATGCACCGTATTAAAAACTTTTTTATTGAATTTCTTTGGTGGCTTGGTCAAAATGAATGTGTAGGTGCTACAAGGTTATAGCTGAGGTATGTTCCTGAGTACACCTTTAGGTAAGATTTATGCGTAGCTTAGATCCTTGATGAACAGCATACATATCGTAATAATAATACTATAATGACTCATATATGATAATAATAATAATGTAGTATAATTCTTAATAATTATAATGCCACCATACTGTAATAATAAGTTGCTGAAACTACTATCCTCTCTCTTTTAATTCAAACAAACAGAACATAACAAACTCATAGAAGGAGTTTAAACAGGGGAAATTTCAAACAAGAATATTAAAGATTGTCTCTCATCTAATATTGCTTCAATGTCTCGCTGAATGGGGCATTTTTGAGGCAAGAAATTAGGCTAATATTAATCAAAAGATAATGATGGATTTGGATTTCTCTGATGAGCAGGAAAAGGAAACATACACTCTTGGTGGGACTGCAAACTAGTACAGCCTTTTTGGAAAGATGGCGAATCCTCAAAGAACTAAAAGTAAACCTTCCATTTGATCCCACAATCTCAGTACTAGGTATCTACACAGAAGAAAAAAAAAAAAATCATTCTATCACATGGACATCTGAATATTTATCACAGCTCAATTCACAATCACAAACATGTAGAAACAATGCAAGTGCCCTTCAACCCATGAATGGGTTAATAAACTCTTTACGGAATACTATTTAGCCATGAAAAGATGCAAACTTTACATCTTTTGTATTTACCTGGATGAAGCTGAAGAACATTTTCCTTAGTAAAGTATCTCAAGAATGAAAAAGTAAGCACCCCTTGTACTCAATGCTATTTTGAAACTAGTAGATGAACAACTACCACCCACATGGGAGAAAAACACAATTAAATTCAAGAAGCTGGCGTCCATAGCTCAGCAGTTAGGACACCAGCCACATACACTGAGGCTGGTGGGTTTGAACCCAGCTGGGGCCTGCCAAACAACAATGACAACTACAATAACAAAATAGCCAGGCGTTGTGGCAGGTGCCTACAGTCCCAGCTACTTGGGAGAGTGAGGTAAGAGAATTGCTTAAGCCTAAGAGTTTGAGGTTGCTGTGAGCTGTGATGTCACCGCACTCTAGTGAGGGCAAAATATAAGACTCTGTCTCAAAATAAATAAATAAAAAATAAATAATCTCAAGAAGCAGAGAAGTGGGAAGAAGAGCTCCCACCTAACAGATACAATGTGGGGGTATATGACATACCTCCTGGGTGAAGGAATCAACTATAATGCAGACTTAATAACCCAACAAATGCAAACAACGTACCATTATATGTACCCTTATATTAATTCGAGAAAAAAAAAGAGAAGATAATGATAGAGATGGTGCTAGAGAGGATGGAATGGGTGCTGGAAAATCAGGATTTGATTCTGTTGCTGGAAGAGGAGAGCTTACTACTGCAGTTGGTTTCTTGAAAAATGATCTAGGGCTGTTTGCACAGCCTTTTTCTTTTTTTCATCACAAATGGCTTTATAGCAGCTGATGTTCTTACTAACTGCATGATAAACCTTTGTAAACTGCTTAGTGTTAGGATCTTGCTTCTCAAGCTTAGCAAATCCTGCTTCAATGAGACGAACGGGTTCAGCTAATTCTTTTACCATAAACTTTCTTGGCTCTGAATCTTTTAATTCTTAATGTTCTTGTTGTTTCTATTAGCTGCTTCTCTTTCTCTCTCTGAGATTAGCCACTAGCATAAGGATGCTGTGCCAACAATCTGCTTATGCCATACACTTTTTTTGTTTATTCTGTGGAAGAAACTAGTTCCTGAATTATTAATTTAATTATTTAATTATAAATTATCTTTATGAGGAACCTTGGGAGCCTGTTCATAAGTACACAGAACACTAAATCAGGTTGTCCATGACTTGGGGGCTACCTGTATATGTGTAAATCTATTTCTAGACCTTAATCTGTTCCATTTATGTACTATTCTTATGCAAATAATAGTTTCAATCACTGTAATTTTATAGAAGTCTTGCAATTAGGTAGTATAAGTCTTTCAATTTTGTTCTTTTTTCTCTTTAAGGGTCTTGCCCTGTTGCCCAGGCTAGAGTGCAGTGAGATGTTCATAGCTTTCTGCACCCTTGAACTCCTGGCCTCAAGTGATCCATCCTGTCTTAGTCTCCTAAAGTGCCGGGACAGGTGTGAGCCACTGTTCATGGTCCCTAATTTTATTAATGATTATTTTGACTATTCTAGATCCTTCATATTTGCATATAAATTATAGAATTACTTTGTCTATGTCTTTAAAAAAATCTGTTGTAATTTTAATAGGGAAAATATACAAATCAATTTAGGAAAATAAAGATGCTTAGTTTACTCATCTGTGAATATTTCTCCATTTATTTTTCTTTAATTTCCTTCCATCTATCTTGTTTTGTGGTTTTCTTTTCTTTTTTTCTTTTTTTGAGACAAAGTCTCATTTTGTTACCCTCAGCAGAGTGCCATGGCATCAGCTCACAGCAACCTCAAACTCTTGGGCTTAAGTGATTCTCTTGCCTCAGCCTCCCAAATAGCTGGGACTACAGGCACTTGCCAGAATGCCTGGCTATTTTTTGGAGATGAGATCTTGTTCTGGGTCAGGTTGGTCTTGAACTCTTGAGCTCAGGCGATCCACCTGCCTCAGTCTCCCAGAGTGCTAGGATTTATAGGTGTGAGCCACTGCACCTGGCCTTTGTTTTGTGGTTTTCAATAGAGAGGTCTTGCATTGCTTTTGTTAAGGTTATTCATAGGTCTCTGATTTTTTGAAGACACTACAAATGGGTTATTTACAATTTTGGTTTTCAATTGTTTGTTCCTAGTATATGTTAAATAGAATTGATTTTTGTATATTTATTATGTATCCTGTGACTTGCCAAATTACTAGTGCTAGTAGCTTTTTTTGTATATTCTGTAAGCTTTTGTATGCATACAAACATGTTGTCTGTGAATATAGTCTTACAATAGTCTCCCCCTGTCTGTGGTTTTGATTTCCACAATTTCAGTTAGTCAACCCTGATCCATAAAATACTAAATGGAAAATTCCATAAGTAAACAATTCATAGTTTTATTTTATTTTTTAAAAATTTCAGGTTACTGTGAGGGTACAAACAACTAGGTTATAATATTTGCATTTGTTAGGTAGAGTCCCTCTTGTAGTTATGTAATCCGTAAGTTTTAAATTGCATACTGTTCGAGTTGCATGATGAAATAATCATGCTATTCTGCTCTGTGCTTGCCAGGATCATCCTTTGTCCAGCCTATCTATGCTATATATGCTACCCTCATGTTAGTCACTTAGCAGTTTCTTGGTTATTAGATTGAATGTTGTAGTATCACAGTGCTTGTGTTCAAAGTTGACAGTAGCCTAAAGCTGTATCACAATGCCTACGTCATTCACCTCACTTCATCTCATCATGGTAGGCATTTTATCAACTCTGATTATCACAAGAAGGGTGAGTATAGTATGACATATCTTGAGACTCCGCTTTCACATCTTTTATTACAGTATTTTAATAGTTCTATTTTATTATTATTGTTGTTATTCTCTTACAGTGCCTAATTTATATATTAAACTTGTCAGAGACATGTATGTGTAGGAAAAATATAGTGTGTATATGGTTTAGTATAATCCATGGCTTTGGGCATCGACCTGGTGTCCTGGATCTACTGAGTATCTTGGAATGTATTCCCCATGAACAAGGGGAGGACTACTGTTCTTCTTTCTTCCCATTACAAAAGTTGAGATAAAATTCACTTTAATGCGTAGAATTCAATGATTTATGTTATATTTACAAAGTTCTGCAGCCACTGCCACTAATTCCAGAACATTTTCATCACTCCAAGTGTAAATCCTATACTTATCAGCAGTCACTCCCTCTTGCCTCATTCCCCAAGCCATCACAACCACTTATCTACTTCCTTTCCCTGTGGATTTGCCTGTTTTGGACATTTCATATAAATGGAATCTCATAATATTCATAATATGTGGCTTTTACTTAGCATATAATGTGTTTAAATTTTTCAGTGTTGTAGCATAAATCAGTACTCCATCCCTTTTATGGCTGAATAGCATTCCATTGTATGAATATACCGACATACTACATTTTGTTTTCTCATTAATCAGTTGAACCTTTGTGTTGTTTCTACTTTTTGGTTATTATGAATAATGCTGCTGTGAACATTTGTGTATGAATTTTTGAGTGATTACTATTTTTTAATTTATATGGCTATGTATGTAGGAGCCAAACTATTCCCAAAGCAAGTGCACCATTTTACATTTCCATCATCAGGGAATGAGGGTTCTAATTTCTTCATATCCTAACACCTGTTTTATTGTCCTTTTTTTTTTTTATCATAGTCATCTTAATGAAGTGATATCTCATGGTTTGGATTTGCATTTCTGTAACAATTTAATGATGTTAAGCATGTTTATATGTGTCTCTGGCTACTTGTATATTTTCTTTGGAGAACTATCTATTCAAATCCTTTTTTCCCTTCTAAAATTGGATTTATTTTTTTCGAGACATGGTCTCACTCTGTCACCAAGGCTGGAGTACAGTGACACAAAGATAACTTCAGCCTTGAACTCCTGGGCTCAAGTGATCCCCCTACCTCAGTTTCCCTTGAAGCTGGGACTATAGGCATATGCCACTACACCCAGCTTTTTTCCTTCTTTCTTTTTTCTTTGCAGTTTTTGGCCAGGGCTGGGTTTGAACCTGCCACCTCCGGCATATGGGGCCAGCGTCCTACTCCTTTGAACCACAGGCACTGCCCTTTTTTTTTTTATTTAAAAGAGATGGAGTCTGGCCTCTAACTCCTGTCTCAAGTGATCCACCTTGGCCTCCCAAAGTGCTGAGATTACTGGCATTAGCTACTGTGCCCAGCTTACTCTCTTGGCAAGTATTCTTTGAAGTTTTTAATTTTTTTTTGAAGTTTTTAAATTAAGTTTTTAATTTTCATAGCGGTACAATTTATTTTTTCCCTTGGTGGTTCTTTTTGTGTCACATCTAAGAAGCCACTGCCTAGTTCAACGTCATGAACATTTAGTTGTAAATTTTTTCTAACAGTTCTAGTTTTAGCTTTTACATTTGAATCTGTGGTTCATTTTAGTATTTGTAAAAGGTATGAGGTGGGGGGGGGGTGTCCAAATTCATTTTATTTCCACGTACATATCTAATTTTCCCAGCACCATTTGTTGAAAAGTCTGTTTTCCTCCATTGAATTGTTCTGGTATTTTGTTGAAAGTTAATTGACCATAAATGTAAGGCTTTATTTCTGGATTCTCAATTATATTCTATTGATTTATACTTCTATCTTTATGCTAGTACAGGATCATCTTGGTTACTGTAGCTTAGTAGCAAGTTTTGAAATCAGGAAGCCGAGTCTTTCCAATGCTTTTTCTTATTGTTTCATTGTATTGATTAAAGCCTCCAATATCCTAAATAGAAGTTATGAGAGCAGAAATTCTTATCTTGTTGTTTCCCTGATCTTAGGGGAAAAGGATTTAATATCTTACCATGTAAGTTTTTCAAAGATAATCGTAATCTGATTGAGGAAATTCCTTTCTATTTCTAGCTTGCTGAGAATTTTTAACACTGAATTTTGTTAAATACTTTTTCTGTGTCTATTGGGACCATTATTTTGTTTTTCCTCTTTCATTCTGTTAATGTGGCAAATTACATGGATTTTTTTCAACGTTAACTTCACTATTCTTGGTCATGGTATCTTATCTTCTATATTGCAAACTTTTTTTGCTAACATTTTAATAATTTTTTCTATCTATTTATGAGAGATACTTGTAATTTTCTTTTTGGTGTCTGGATTATGCTGTCCTCATAAAATGAATTTAGAAGTGTTTCTTTCCATTCTATTTTCTGAGATAGTGCAGGATTGGTGTTTTGTTTTCCTTAAATGTCTGACAAAATTCACTGGGCCTGGGGTTTTCCTTGAGGAAGTTTTTTGCTTAGAAATTTAATTCCTTTACTAGATTTTGGGCTATTTATATTTTCCTTTACTTCTTGTGTCAGTTTTGCTAATATGTATTTTTTTCAGGAATTGTCTATTTCAACTAAGTGACTGAATTTATTGGTATAAAGTGGTTCAAAATACCTAAGATTTGTATAATTCCATCAGCTTTTTGACTATGTTAAAATGAAAACTTTTGTTCAGAAATGTGACAAATAATAAATCAAGAAAAAAATAATGTGTAACATATGGCAGAAAAAGGATATATGTATGTATTGTGGATATAATGACAGAAAGAGGAAATCATTGTGCAACAGATACTACAAGGAGCACAGAGAGGAAGCATCAGATCATGATGGTAAGTCAAAAATCATGATCCAAATGGTAAGTCAGTTTCTTCAGTAGTCAAATAAATATAATCAAATTTATAGGTCCAAAAAAGTTGAGAATCAGATCCCTAGACATAGTTATTTCAACATGGTTATCTGTTAGTAAAGGCCTACAGTCAAGTGGACCCCCTTTCACTGGCATACCTTTAATCAAAAAATAAAACACAACTTTGTTTTTGTAAAAATGATAAATATATTCTTAACAAAATCCCTCAATCTGCAGGCATTTTTCCTATTCTTTGGAATGCCATACCATCTTCCTGCACTCTGCCCTCCTCTTTTTCCCTACTCTTTTCCTCTTACCCTCTTCTAAGATAAAATGAACTTATACTTTTATATCCTAAATAAAATAAACCCCCTTAAGACAGAAAAGTCCAAAAGATGAAAATCACTTGCATTTTAACTAACATCCTTTCAGATCTTTTTGTACACTTACACAGAGTGGACATAAAGTTCATGTGCAATATAAAATAGTTTAACACAGTAAACTGCATACGAACTTTATGTCCACTCTGAGAAAGTATGTGCTAATCTGTACTCTTTTTTCCTCAGGGAGGAAAACCCCAATCTATATTATTTGTATGTTTTCACATACATAAACAAATTTACATCGTGTTTAATAGGTGAAGAGTATTCCATTGTATGCATGCATTATAATTTTGTTAGTGTCCCAGTGGTGGGCACTTATGCTTTTTATAGACATCATAGTATAAAAAAAGTGGCAAAAATTATCTTTGTTAATTGCTCTTTTTCCTTTAATTTTCCTTAGAGTAAATGCCTAGGAAATGAAATTGCTAGGATAAAGGTTAATAGATATATTAAATTTTGATAAGACTGTACTAATTTCATTTTTATATCAATGCAGGACAGTAATTATATCCCCACATGCCTATCAACAGCAATAGACATAAAAAGATTTGGAAGTTAGATATCTTTTTGTGATTTGGATGTTTGCGTTTTGGCTTTGGAATGTCTAATCTCTAGTGTTATCTTTTGCCACTTTCATTAATTGAGGTATTTACATTTTTAATTAATTTACTAAGTTATTTGTATATTATGAATTTTTTCATATGGTACACACATGACATGATGTAAGTAATACAAATTTATTTTCCCCTGGTTCATTGTCCCAAAGGTCACCATAAATAGAAAAAATTAACAAACTCTCATTTTTATTACACTTAATAGTTTTAATTTTTTTTGAACATTTATATATCAACACATAGAGAAATATTTTGTAAAATTTTGTAGTGAATATTTTGTAAGTAAAGGTACATTTAACTACAATTTCCCATTTTCCCTATGTCCGTATGAATAGCAACCTTTGGGACACCCTGTAGTTAGATTTACCATTTTCTTTTTTCAGGCTTCTGATTGTTTCATATTTATAAAAGGCCTTTCTTATTTCTAGATAATAAACATTCACCTTAATTTTCTTCCATTTTATAGTTTTTATTTTATTCCATTGTATAGTTTACTGGCTACACTAAGATTTATGGAGTTGTCTAGCCTCCAACATTTACAAGTAATGATTCTAGGTAACTTTATAAAATGGAGATAATTAACTGTACCTATTTTACAGATATGTAAGGGTTCACTAAAATAACCTGAAAAAGTACCCCTGTATTTGCTACAGAAGTATTTAGCAATGTGAACTATTATTATACTAAATGTAAGTACACAAGAATTTATTTCCATATTCTCTATTCGATTCTTTGAAATACCTCCCACGTCTTATACATGTAATCTAATACCTAATGACCCTTATTTCTTCATTTCAACACAAATGGTCACCTATCTGTTGCCTTTCTAATCATGACCAGAGCCTGAAAATGTTAACCTTGGCGGTCAAACCCAAAACAAGGCACGGAACAAATACTGGGGAAGGCAAAGTGCCTGTTTCTTCCAACATCTATTTTGAAAAGCTGAAAGACCACCTTATCTCAGCCCTGGGGTTATAATACAAGTTCTCCAAAGCTAGTTGTGCCCTCCCCTCCAAGTTGCAGACACCCTGACGACACACGGTGCACCATGTTCCCCCAAGTGGGCCCCGACTGGGGAGACTCAGGGGATTTGGAGCGGGAGGTGCGTGGGGACTCTCTCCTGGGCGGTTAGTCCTGACCTGAGAGTTCCCTCGCGGCAAGCTGGGCCGACTGCCCACTCGTGGGCTGATGCCCCAAGGCAGAAGTAGTAGGCGGGCGACGTCGGGAGCCCGCAAATCTGCACCCACAAGCTCGATGTCGGGCGGGCGGGCGGCGGCGGCGGCAGGACGACCATCGACGCCCTTGGAGAGGAGGGAAGGAGAGGCAGAAAAAAGGGGAACTCCCCTAGAGACGCTGCCATGGCCCGAGGCCAGGGAGACAGGCTTCCCGCGCCAACGACCCGCGTCCCTCTGGGTCATTGAGGCGAGTGCCCGGGGCTAGATTCTCCGTTCCTTGGGGCTCCGGGAATCTCTGGGTGCCCTCAGGACAGCCCAGGAGCGCCTCCCGGGCCGGGACCCGCCCGCCGTTGCCCACGGCAGCTCCAGCCTCAGTTCGTTTGCCTCTTCCCTAACGGCTCCTGCCGCGGCCGGCGTCCGTGCGTGGGTGACGTCGGCGTGGGGGCGGGACTTCCTGGTTGGCGCGTGGCTGGGTCTGCCGACCGAGCCCGCTCCTCCGGGCTGGAGGGGCGGCGGGCTGAGGCAGCGATTCCGCCACCAAGTTAGCGCTGGGGCTGGCCCTGCCATCGTGAGGAGACCGGTCCACCGAGGACGAGCGGGGCTTTTCGCCGCCGCCCTCGGAGCTTTATCGAGATACCTCAGCTTTGCCTAGTGGAGGGGGCCCGAGGAGCCCGCTGGGCCCTTAGGGGCTTGCGCGGCGAGCGGCCGCCGGGACCTCCCAGGCGTGGGGGCTGGGCAGACCCCCCGCTGTAGAACTCCGACCCTCAGCCCGGATGCCGCCGCGAGCCAAGCTGAGTGGGTGCCGATGGTTGGAGCTGTGGCGGTGTCTCTCGGTGGCGAGTGCGGCCAAAACTCCAGTCACTTAAGTTGTATGTGTGCAAGTTGCAGGGACCGTGTGTTAGTCTGGTACGTAGCCTCTTCTGGGAGTAGCATCTTGTCCGTGTTTTGGAATCCTCAGTCCCCCCGTGCCCCACAACCTGACCTTGAATCCTTATTTTCTTTGTAAAGGAATTGAAGAGAGCGTTAGAAAAGTAGGCTGCGAGGCTTGTTCCGTAGCCAGTTAAAGACACGTGTGACTCTTTATGGAGTTTTTTCAAGCGCCCCAGCATAGTGGTGGTGTAGCCAGTTAAGTACCTTCAGTTTCATTTATGATAAAAAAGCTATACTAACATTTTTCTTGGCCTCGAGAACAGTGATGTTGGCTGTCATTAGTGAGATAACGTCTAAAACACGTTAGTGTATGCTGGGTAAATATTTAGTGACCAACTTTTGATCATAATCAAGGGGCACTATTAAAAATATCCATTGCTGGGTTGGTGCCTGTGCCAGATATACCTGTTCCGGCAGGTTCGAATCCAGCCCGGGACGCCAGACAACAATGACGGCTGCAACCAAAAAATGTCCAGGCGTTGTGGCGGGGGCCTGTAGTCCCAGCTACTTAGGAGGCTGAGGCAGGAGACTCGCTTGAACCCAGGAGTTGGAGGTTGCTGTGAGCTGTGATGCGACAGCACTCTACCCAAGGTGAGAGCTTGAGGCTCTGTCTCAAAAAAAAAAAAAAATCCATTGCTAAATGTTTTGAAAGCCTTTTGTGGCATTAGTTGTAATGATGAAGCTGTTTCAAATCTTAAGGAGGTCTAGCGAAAGGGAGTGAATTGTTCATGATACGTATATAGTTCTTAATCTGTTCAGACCGTAAACACCAAATACTTGAGAGGATCCAAAACTGAATAGGTCCTTAGAACAATGCGTCGGTTACCCAGCAACGTCTAAGTAAACAAATACAGCATTCAGCTAGAAAATGTATCTGTCCTACAGTTATCTGGATTCAGAATTATCAGAATTCATGAGGTAAACCTGTAGGTGGTGACAGTTAATACTATCTTTCGTCTTGAGGTTTGATTTCAAACTCATTTTGTTCAGAATTATGAGAATACTTAACATTTCAATGTCACAAGAGGAATCTCAGAGTTGCAAATAAATTCGAGTTGCCCTTTGCTCATTTGGGACAGAGCATGCTGAGTAGTACCTAGAGTATTTTCTTTTCAAGTCAGATCAAGTGTGCAGACTAATTAGAAATATTCACAAATAACAGCGAAATACCAATTTGGAGTTCCAGACATCATTGGGAGATTGAAATACTTATTATTCAAAGATAGTTTTTACTTCTTGTCTTAGCTAATAACCTCACTCTTCTGCTCATTGAACTCTTAGTGATATAATTTGTATGGCAAGATTTTAGTTTTCAGAACACTTTCTCAATGATCTTTTAAATGTCATAACCTAAGAATGAGGACATTCGAGACAGAGAAGTCAGTCTATTAGTGATGGGAATTGGAATTTGAAGTTTGATGTTTTTATGCCCTTACTGTATTCCTAAAACCCATAGACTTCATTTTTTAGTTCTCTCCCCCTTTTTCTTTCTTATATGCTGATGGTTGAAATAATGAAATACTCATAAGTTGGGCAGGACAAATATGGGGAAAAAAAATCGAGAATGACTCGTGTTGTGTGATAAAATCCTTAGCACATGGACTACCGCACTAGAAAAAATTTTGTTCCTTAGGGCCATGGTATTTTATTAGGTCAAGATAAGTCAAGAGATGGATGAGTTATATATTTCACACTCTGGGTTCTAAATTATTATAAATTAAATGCAACTCACATGGCAGTTGTTGTGTTAGTAATCTTTAATCAACATTACATCTTGGGAAGTTCTAATTCTAGAAGCTTAGAAGAATGAAATCTTAACAGATTAGTGAATTGTCAGAATTCTTACATATTTCACACCCTGGGGTCAAAACTATTGTAAGTTAAATACAACTCATTTGGCAGTTAATGTGTTAGTAATCTGAAATCCACATTATGTCTTGGGAAGTTCTAATTCTAGAAGTTGAGAAGAATGAAATTTTTTTTTTTTTTTTTTTGTACAGACAGAGTCTCACTTCTATTGCCTTTGGTAGAGTGACTTGGCGTCACACAGCTCACAGCAACCTCCAACTCTTGGGCTTAGGCGAGTCTCTTGCCTTAGCCTCCCAAGTAGCTGGGACCACAGGTGCCCGCCACAGCCCGGCTATTTTTCTGGTTTGAACCTGCCACTTTCCGTATATGGGGCTGGCGCCCTACTCTTAACAGATTAGTGAATTGTCAGAATTCTTTACTTTTTTCTGTATGTTGTCTCTTCGACCAAAGTGAGTGAGTTTGATTTTAATTTTGTCATACATAATGTATTAGGTTCAGTAAGTACTTTCCTCATGTTATGTAACCTGTGTCTACTTTTAGGGAATGTGTGTATGTATCTGTGTAAAAAATTTCCCATAAACTGAAGTTCACATTTTTAAATTTAAGCTGAACTCTTCAAAATCCTTTTACCTTCTCTTTTCAAACATTTTTTTTATAGAAAAAGTGATTTCTTCATTGTCCTCTAAACCTGCTATGTACTTTCTCCTTTCCATATTAGTCTTCATATTTTTCTACCCCCTCATCTGATTTCTTCCCCCCTTTGTTAAAATGTAAATTGTATTTTTTCCTGTAAGTTTCACCTTCACTGTGAGCTCATACATACTGTAGGAATAGTATGAATTTGTGAGGCATATGTATATTTGATACTTATACTTTCTGTTGTATTATTATTATTATTTTTTAAATCTTTATCTTGACATCCTAAGTAGATTGTAAGCTTCTTAAGGGCAGAACTCCAGATTTCAATGAGTTATATCCTTAATCTTTTCCAAATAGAAGTTGTTGGATAAATGTTTCTTAAAGATGATGAATGCACATTTCTATTTTTTTCCTCCTCCAGCATAGTAGATGTAAGAAGATTGTTGAAAAAGTAGATTAACTGAGGAAGGGCAACAGTAAACCTTAAGAAAGATTAAGGAGCGAGTAGTGTATTGGAATCAGAAGAAAAGTTTCTGTTCCTAGAAAGTGTGGATATTTGAGAATTTCCCTTGACAATACCAGCAGTAAGGACTCCCTCAGGAATGCTGGTACTACTCCCAAGTGGGCTTGGGGAGTTTGGTCAATTTCCTGGTTGTCCTTAGTAGAATCTTGGTTATAAAAGTGTCCCCTCCACGCTCTCCTCCCTCTTCTCCTTCCTTCCTGCAATTCCTCTCTCCATCTCCCTATTTTACTTCTTTCATCCTACTTTTTGACCTGGTTGAGACTTGATTTATGGAATTATATCAGTTATTTCATCTGGCTGTCACAAATTAGCAATTCTCTGAAGTTTATATTTGTTTTTTCTGTTAGGACTTTTCTCTTGTTCATAGAGAGCAGTGACTGTAAAGAATAGTACTATTTCTTTTTAGTTAACTAAGCTGTGATAAAGGAAATTATGAAAATCAGGAAATATCTAGTATTTCTGCATACTGTGGCTTTAAATTGCTTTTCGATTAAAATTCAGACTTAGGAGGAACCTAAACCTGGCCATTGCCTTGTGAAAGCACTTATTTTCAAAATATATACTTAAAATGTCCACGTAATTTAATAGTCTTGCTATGTAAATCCTATATCTGATGCTTATAAAGAAAGAGTTACTTTAGATGAAGGTATAAAAAGGTAAAGAAGTTTGAGTCTCAGAGTACTTTATACCTCTTGGTTTGATTTTGTTTCTTGAGTGAGCTTGCCATCCTGGCTTCTGAGTTGTTGCCTGGTAACCCAATTGCAGTATAACATAGCAACCATTGAAAACAGTAGCTTTGGACTATAGGGATTTTCCTATTGAAGTTGCAGTGCCTTTCTCCAGTGTTCACATTCAATTTCTCTCAAATGTGATTACATTTTGGTTTAAGGCAGATTATTTCAGATATTAAATTTTAAGGGCATACAGTATATGCTTTAAAGTATATATTTTTTTATTACTGACAATTTATAACTTCCTGCACATTGTTTTTCACAGAGAGATGCATGCTCATATTGAATTATTGTTTGTGTGAAGGACATGTGGAAACACTGGTTCATTTAAAGGTTAGCCTATTTGGAGCAGAATAGCTGTTAAGTAATTAACATTAGAATGTTCTACACCTGATACAGCTAGCCAGAGCTGAGTTAGTATGAAGTCGAAATGGTTTTTTTCTTAATAACTTTTTTTTATTATTTCTGGAGCTTCATGGAAAGCTTAGATCAATAAGCACCATGATTTTGTGGGAAGAGAATTGTGTTTCAGGAGACCAAGGCTTGACTGGGTAAGTCACTTCACCTTTCTTGGTTTATGTTCTCATTTGAAAAAAAAAAATCTCTGAAGATGTCTTTCGGAAATTGTACACTTTCAATTTAAAGCAAATTTTGTTTCTCCTGTTTAGGAGAATATCTGAGCTCCTATTATGTGTCTTGCACTATCCTGGGCATGGGGGAGACTGTGACTAAGAGCATCAAATCTCAAGTACCTTATTATCTGGTGGGAGAAATGGATAAATCATAATTTGTAATGTAATGTGGTAAGTGTTATAAGGATAAATAAGGATGTGTCTAGGCCATGTCAGAAGGATGCTTGACCTAGAACTGCAGACAGTGTGATTGAGGAATACCTCATTAGAATTTTCCAAGTATTATTTGAGAGTGTACAATTAAGCATTCACTGATCTGGAGGGAGTTAGTCAAGGAAAACCAAAGAGAAGTTTCTTTGCATTGGAGAGGCAGAGTTAGGGATCCTCATTAATAGTGGTAGTTGAGATTCTGGGTGTAGATGAGATTCCTAGGGAGAGTTGTATATTATCAGAACACCGGCATGTAATCGGCAGGTGGAGAAAGTAAGTAGGGAGTAAAATTAGAGTAGGGTAAGGTCTTAGAAGCCACCGGAGGAATGTACATCAAATTTAGCTTATTGATTAAATGGAAATTGTTATTCAAGAAACATTGACTAATATGGCCCATAAATATAAACCCATCTAAATAAAGATGGCTTCTGCAAAGATCAGATCTTGCAAATGGAGATAGGTTAAGTCTTTGGTTAGCAGTGTAACAGGAAAGGGTATGAGTCTGAATCCTGATGAAGGTTAGAATCTTGGTTCCACCACTTTACTAGCTAAAACTATTCACCTTTTTGGACTGGTTAGTTAATCTTCTGGTCCTCATTATCATCATATATAAAATGATACTATTTCCACAAGAGTCATATGTATTGAAAGAAATTGTAATGCCTGACTCTTGAAGGACACTCACTAAATGGTGATTTTCTTCTATTTCACTATTATAGACTATTCTGAACTATACACTCTTTCCCCCCCCCATTTCTCCACCCCTGGTCATATTCTTCTTTCCATCAAGGTCTATCACAATTCTGCCTTTTCTTTGATACTTTCCTATATGGATGATATTCTGAATTTTCTGTAATGAAATGTACATGTCCTTATGTCTCTCAGAATTTTCATCACTATATATATATTTTTTAAAACCTTAAGGTTTTAATTCTATTATCCGACATATAAGAAGTTTGGAGATAGGTGGTTGTAGAATTGTCAATTCAGTGGCATAATGATATTTTTAAGAACCTGAATTCTTTATTTTTGCTTGGCCATCCTTTGACCTCAGGCTTAATTACAAAACTCGATCATCCCATTTTCCCAAGTTCAGAAAAGAGAATATTTTTCTTCTATCCAGTCCCTTTTAAATTTTAATACCATAAAAATCACTCATTGCAAGGGAACGATGTCATGTTTTTAGTAAATTATGGAGTTGTACAATCATTGTCAGACTATTTCAGAACATTTTCATCAATCCCCCAGGTTTTCTCAAGCTTATTTGCAGTTAATCTGACTCCTGACATGAGCCCCAGAGAACCATTGATCTGTAAAATTTGTTTTTTCCAGGCACTTTATATAAATTGAATCAAAAGTACAGTAGTTTTTTGTATATGGTTTCCCTCACTTAATGTTTTTGAGGTTCACCCATGTACCATATATCAGTCATTCTTTCTTTTAAATTGGTGGGTAGTAGTCTTCTGTACACGTATGCCATGTTTTTTTTTTTTTTTCCATTTACCAGTATGAACTGTATTTTCAATTTTGGCTGTTAAGAAAAGTGTTGCTATGGAGATTTGGTTGCAAGTCTTTATTTTTTTCTTTTGAAACAAGAGTTTCCTCTTTGTCCCCTCAGCTAGAGTGCAGTGGCATGATTAGTAGTTCACTAGAACCTCAAACTCCTGAGATCAAGTGATCCTTTCTGCCTCAGACTTTGTAGGAGCTGGGACTGAAGGTATACACTACTGTGCATGGCTAAATTTTTCTATTTTTAGTGGAGATAGGGTCTTACTCTTGCTTAGGCTGGTCTCAAATTCCTGCTCAAGTGATTCTGCCTCAGCCTCCAAGTGGTAGGATTTTAGGCATGAGTCACTGCACCTGGCCTTGCCTGTAAATCTTTGTATGAACATACTGTATATATTCATTTCTTTGGGTAGATTCCTAGTAGATAGAATTGCTGAGTGGCTTAATAGTATTCCATGGTATACATATACCAGCTTGTTAATGCATTCCTGGGTTGGTGGGCATTCAGGCTGTTTCTATATTTGGTGATTGTAAGTGGAGCTGCAGTAAACAGTCTAGTACAGATGTCCTTATGGTTAAGGGGATTTTTTTTCTTCTGGGTAGATGCCTAATAATGAGATGGCAGGATCAAATGAGTTCTTTGAGGATTCTCCATACTTTTTCCAAAAAAGTCTGTATTAATTTGCAGTCCCGCCAGCAGTGTAAGTGTTCCCTTCTCTCTACATCCACGCCAGCATATGCAGATTTGAGACTTTGTGATGTGGGCCATTCTCACTGGGGTTAGGTGATATCTCTGGCTGGTTTTGGGTTGATGAGCATTTTTTCATGTTTGTTAGCCATTCATCTGTCTTCTTTAGAGAAGGTTCTATTCATGTCTCTTGCCCAGTGATACATGGGATTATTGGGTCTTTTTTTGTTGATTAATTTGAGTTTTCTATAGATCCTAGTTAATCAAGTTTTTGTCCAATTCATAATATGCAAATATCTTTTCCTATTATGAAGGATGTCTGTTTGCTTTTGTTGTTGTTTCCTTAGTTGTAAAGAAGCTTTTCAGTTTAATTTTTTTTAATTGAATCATAGCTGTGTACAATAATTCAATCATGGGGTACAGTGTGCGGGCTTCACATAAAATCTGAGATATTTTCATCAACCTGATAGACATAACATTCATGTGATTTTCTCATTTACTATGTGAAAACATTTTTGATCTGTATTTAGAAGTTTTCTCCTGAACCTTCAAATATGGACCACAAGTGTGATCTCCCCCTTTATCTTCTATCCCCCCTTCCTCTCCCTCCCCTTCTCTCCCTCTCCCCTTTCCCCGTCTTCTTGTGCAATAATTGGGTTGTAGCCTTCACTTGAAAGATATAAATTTGCTTCATATTAGGGGTGTATACATTGGATACTTTTTCTTCCATTCTAGAGATACTTTGCTAAGGAGAACATGTCCAGCTCCATCCATGTAAATAAGAAAGAGGAAAAGTCACCATCTTTCTTTAAGGCTGCATAATATTCCATGGTATACATGTACCACAGTTTATTAATCCATTTGTGGATTGATGGGTTCTTGGACTTCTTCCATGACTTAGCAATTATGAATTGGGCTGGAATAAACAATCTGGTACAGATATCTTTGTTGTAATGTGATTTTAGGTCATCTGGGTATATACCAAGTAAAGGAATTATAGGGTCAAATGGCAAGTCTATTTTTAGATCTCTGAGTATTCTCCAAATGTCTTTCCAAATGGATGTA